>JAXCLQ010047611.1:0-19881 GCA_035584115.1 Cedrela odorata | reverse complement strand
TTAAGTCTTTTTATTTATTCAATTCCAAATTGAATAATTCTTCACCTAATTCTCCACTTAAATGAATGATTCCAATTTATCCATATGTCACATAGATTTAATCAAAATGTTTGACACTTGGTAACATCATATGGTGCTATTTGTCAACCAAGGAACTATTTGATTAAATAACATTTATTTAATCATTAATGAATAAACTCATTTATTCATTAATATATGTTTTTCATCAATTTTATTCTGAAAAATAAAAAATACAAAGAGATGTAATAATTTATTTAATAAAAACAAAATCAACATTGTATAAGTTAAAATTCAAGTTTAAATAGATAAAATAATACTATAAAAATAAAGTTATCTAATAGAAAACTTGACTTTAAGTATGTTAAAGTTTAGGGTTGTCCAGCTTTTGTGAAAAAACTTAATCCAGACAAACTTGATTCAAGGAGTGTCAAATGTAGGTTTATGGGATATCCAAGAAAGTCTATTGGATATCAATTCTATCATGATAAAGAGCAAAGAGTGTTTGTCTTGAAACATGCTATATTCTTAGAAAGAGAGTTTTTAATAGAAGAATATAGTAAACAAAAGATAGAACTTGAGGAAATTTCTGAACCATAGCCTACAATTACACGTCCGAAGGAACCTGTTCAAGAAAAGGTAAACACATAAATTCGTAGGTCGACGAGAATTTCAAGACCACTTGAAAGATATGTAGGACATATTGATCAAGGTAGATATGAAATTTAACTTACGTCAGATGAAGATCCTAAAACCTACAAAGAAGCAATAGCTAGTATCGATTCTAAGAAATGGCTTGATGCTATGTAATCCGAAATGAACTCTATGCACCATAACCAAGTTTGGACTTTGGTTGATACCCCTGAAGGTATTGTACCTATAGGTTGCAAATGGGTCTTTAAAAGAAAGACTGAAGTTACTGAAGAGGTAGTGACCTATAAAGCAAGGTTAGTTGCAAAAGGTTATCGTCAAAGACAAGGAGTTGACTTTGATCAAATTTTTTCACCAGTAGCTATGCTTAAATCCATTCAGATTATTTTGGCAATAGTTGCATTCTATGATTATGAGATATGGTAAATGGATGTTAAAACGACTTTCGTTAATGGAAACCTAGAAGAGGATATGTACATGACACAACCTGCAGGTTTTGTATCCATTGAAGAGCCTCATAAAGTATGTAAGCTGCAAAGATCTATTTATAGACTTAAACAAGCATCTCGTTCTTAAAACATCCGTTTTGATGAGACAATCAAATCATTTGATTTTATCAAAAACTCGAATGATTCGTGTGTTTATAAAAAGGTTAGTGGGAGTAAGATTACATTCTTAATATTATAAGTGGATGAAATATTATTAATTGGGAATGATATTGGGATGCTACAATCGGTAAAGATTTGGCTGTCTAAAAACTTCTTCATGAAAGATCTGGGTGAAGCAAATGAGGGTGTTTGTATGAAGAAGTTCATTACTGAACTTGGTGTCGTTCCTACCATTGTTGATCTTGTTCCATTGTACTGCGATAGCAATGGAGCTATAGTGCAAGCAAAGGAACTGAGGTCTCATCAGAAATCTAAGCATATGTTACGAAGATTTAATCTCATTCATAAGATTATTACGAGAGGTGACCTCCAGATTGCTAAAGTATCTATTAATGAAAATATAGCAAATCCGCTTATTAAAGTTTTATCATAGAAGATGCACGAAAGACATTTTGAGAAAATAGGTTTTAGGCATAAAGGTGATTGGCTTTGAGTGCAAGTGGGAGAATGTAAGAGTTATGCCTTACAAGCCAATCACATGTTGTTGTGATGGGCATTATTTCTTGTAAATCTCTACTTTTAATAATGAAATGAATATTTTATGGTAATTTATTTCATCATTTATTTACATATTTATGTGTACAATGATGAAGTCCATAGAATGTTTGCAATATATATATATATATATAATTATGATGAGATTATACTTATGACATAGATATATTAGATGCATCATTCTTAAACATTCCTAGTCATAGAACTATAAAATGGGGCCTTTATAGTATTGAATAGACTGGTACACACTATGTCTATTTGTTGAAAAGGTGGTTGTTCTCATAGATCGCTTATGTGATGATACTAAGGCAAGTGTGTAGGTGCTCATTAAAGAATGAGTTCACTGAATTGACTCATAATAGAAATGTCTAAATGGTAATTATACTTTATTATCAATTGGACATTCTTCGATCAATAGTGTTAGTGATCCTTAGACTTGAGAATATCATAGTTATCTTGTGGGTGAAATGTTGTACTTTAATACTAACTCAAAATGTACTATTAGGTTCATTACGGGTAGTTATTAGGCATGATACGACACTCATTGAGATAAATGAATATTCAATAGAGGATTTGTCACCCTAAGTACATTGTGGGAGTTTGCTCTTTGAGAATGATAGAGATATGTCTTAAGAAATCCTCGGCCAAGGCGCAGTGTAGGATTGAGAAAGAGTTCTCAATGATGGTACACTGAATGAGTCATGATCTCGAGATTCATTATACATAGTATTGAATATAAAGGTTTTGACAATTAACCATGACCTTAATCCAATTAGAGCAAATATGACAGAAAGATTGAATTGCACGATAACTAATTACAGAAAGGTTTATGTTGAAGCTTGTTACTTCATTATAATTCAGGTGGCCATGATATATTTAATTAATCACGAAATTATTTATTAAATATTAAGTAAATTAAATAGTTTAATTCATTTAATTAATCATGAGATGATTTACCGAATGTCGAATAAATTAAAGAGTTTAATTTGGAATTTAATATAAATTTATTGTCGATTTTATAGTGAACCTATTGAGTCACAACCAAATTGATAAGGAACTTAATTGAGTAGTATTCCAAGTGTTGGAATAATTAATTAATAAATTATCCATAAAAGGGCATTATAGTAAATTTAATAAAATAGTTTATGGTAAATTCTATAAGAAAAGTATTATGGTAATACTATAATAATTAATTAATAAAGTATTTATTTATTAATTATTAATATTTAAATACAATGGTTTTATGGTAAATTTCATAAAAGGGTTTAATTGTAAATTTTGTAAATGGTATTATGGTAAATTTTATAAGGGTATTATGATAATTTGGTTAAAGTAATCATTGTATTTAAGTGTATGGGTAAATATAAGAATTATAGGCCAATGACAAGCTAGCACATGGGATTAAATTGGCCATGTTTTGTAAAGTAGAAATGAAAGGCTTTTATTAAGTCATTTGGTGGAATAAATATAATATATATATATATATATATATAATGCTTTTGAAAAGTCAAAATTGGCTTTATTTTTGGTTTGGCTGAGAGATATTTCAAAAGAGTAAAAAAATGATTGTCTTATTTTGTTAAGGCTTAGCCGTGAAATAAAAAGAGAAGAATTTGAGTTTCTTTTCTTTTCGGCTGAGAACACACAAAGCAAGGTGTTTACTAAATTCCATCTCAATTTCCACTTTCAAGCTCAAATAAACTCAAATCAAAGGTGGACATACATTGAGGGAGTTCTCCTTAGCACTCCGCTTTCTTCAAATCTTGAATTTGTGTGACAAATTCAAAGAACAAGTAAATTGTTCTAACTTGAAAAATTTTAAATTATATCCAAAACAATACAAACTTAATTTTTGTTGCGTTAGGCGACTCTTACATAATGTAGTGGCGAATGCACTTAGCCGCAAATCATCTAGTTCGATTGCTCATATGCGAGCAGTTCAAACAGTATTACAAGATGAAGTAAGAGCTTTGCCAGTACAATTGATGATGGATGAAAGGAAGCTATTGGGTTTAGAACTTATGATGAAAATAGCAGAAAAAGTGAAAGTAATCCGGAAAAAGATTAAGACTAAGCAGGATAGACATAAGAGTTATGGTAATAATCGGAGGAAAGATTTGGAATTTGGAGTCAGTGATATGTTATTCTTGAAAATGACTCCTTGGGAAAGAGTAATTCGGTGTGGCAAACAAGGTAAATTAAGTCCTCGGTATATGGGACCATATCAAATCATTGAAAGGATTGGCTTTGTTTCATACAGAATAGACTTACTGAATAAGCTATCTCGGAATCATAATGTTTCTCACGTATCTATGCTTAGGAAGTATGTGTATGATCCCTCTCATATTTTGAAGTATATGCCTGTGCATATTGAAGGAAATTTGACTTATGAAGAATAACCAGTGGAAATATTAGACAGAAGTGATTAAGTTTTGAGGACTAAGATCATTCCACTTGTAAAAGTTCTATGGAGGAATCAATCATATGAAGAAGCTATATGGGAAAGAGAAGAAGATATGCAAACTTAATATCCTCACTTGTTCAATGTAACTGGTAAGTAAATTTCGAGGACAAAATTTTTATAATAGAGTAGATTGTAACATCCGCAATTTTTATGATTATACGAAACTGAAAATTTAGAGATTTATAAAAGGTAAATTGGTAAAAATATTAAAGATAAATTTGGACGCTGATATGAATTGTTTTGTAAGGGAAATATTATGGAAAGATGAACTAAATAGATTGAATTGAAAATTTTAGGACTTGATTGAAATGTTTTGAGAAGTTGAAGGACTAGAAGGATAATACCCAATTAAATATCCTTATAAAGCATAAAACAAAAATAAAACTCTTCATTTTCTCATTTTGCTTCCTCTTTGCCTATAGCTTCTCCTTACTCTTGTCTCTTGGAAAATTTTGCCTTCATCCTTAGAAATCAAGAATAATCTCTAAGGTTTCAAGCTTCTTTCTAATCAAGGTTAGTATCTTCAATATCTATTGCTCTTTTTCATGGTTTTATTAAGAAATTAGGTTAAGATACATGGGAAATCTGAAATATCATTTATCTAGCTTGATTTTATGTTGATTTATATTTAATTAGTTAAGATTAAAATGAGATTTGGAAGCATGGAAAAGGAAAGGAAATGATAGGCAAAAACAGGGGAATTAAACTTACTAATTAGGGGTCCTTTTTTCTATTTCCGGGTTTGATATTGATGTATTTTCATTTTTATGATATTTTTCCTAGGAAAGAGACATTTAAACAAAAATTTTGGTGGTTGAATCATCCAATAGAATAAGTAGAAAAATATATATGAATTTGTGAAGTTGGCTGATCTGCAGTAATTCCGGGTACAGTCTAGGCTTGGGAATTTGAATTAATCTTCAAGATTTTGCTCTTGATGTTTATATGAGTTATTTTTTCTTTAAATTAGACTTGTCTATGGAATTTATCCAATTGGAATTACCTTAAAATAAGTTATCAAAATAAAGTTATGAATTTTCAAAGTTAGGATGTTAATATGGAATTCAAACTAGGCTTTAATATTTCAAGGAATTGTTGGGAATGGATGATTGATTATAATGGACTATCATGGTGTACAATATGTGGTTATTTATTGATATTTGATGATGTTTGAGCATATATGAAAAGCAATAGAAAAGAATTAAGTAATAAAAGGAAAAAGAAAGAAAAATGATGAATTGTAGAAGAAAAAGGGAATGAGAATATTGAAGGGATTTAGGCATTCTAAGTCATTTGAGCATATATCTTATGATGTGAAATGATTATTGACTAATATATATATATATATATATAGATCGTGTAGATATACCTCGAGGGTGCGAGGGACTAGATGACGTGGATCGCAAAACATAAAATTCGACAATCTCTGTGAGTAGACAATTTATATAATATGTTTCAACTAAATTAAATATGAACTTTGAATTAATTCTTTACATGTATATACATTTATTTATAAGACGAAGCATTTTATGGATATAACATGATGCATTATTTCTAGGTATACCTATACATTCAAATTCAAATTAGTTTATATATATAACTTGTTAAGAACTTTATGTTTATCTATATGAATTGTAAATATGGTTTACAAAGATATGTTTATGGATGAGATTTTATTTATGAAAACATATGATTTTGGCTCCACCGAACTTAGTGTGTGAGAGTATGTTCTGATTGGAATATAGGAGCTGCGTACTATACCTTCTTGGCAGGAGGTGCCTCCAATATCCTTTATTCCATTATTTGGATTTGAGAGCTGCGTGCTATGCCTTTGTGGCGAGAGCCACCTCTAGAGTCCTGATCCTGTGTATTAGCTCTTTGGGAGCGCATCATATTACACATATACCTTTGGAGCGTGTTTATGGTGTTATTGGCCTTTAGGGCTAGCTACTAGTATGCCATTTTTCTATGGATTTCAAAGATTAGTTTATGGATAGAAATTATTCACGATAGTAAGGGGAGCTTAAGACTTGATACATGGATTGATCTTTATGAATTTGTTCTACATGACTCTACTACAAATGCTTTGTTTTTATTATGATAAAAACTTTCATCTACATGGTAATTGTTTATATATTTATTTAAAATACTACATTGTAACATAATTTTATTAAAATATTTTTAACATGTCTACTCACTAAGATGTATTATTTCATTATTTTAAAATAAAATTTCCCATCCTAGGTAATTAATTAAGTAAGAAGTTACTGCCTTCCTCAACTTCAAAGGTTGAAGATACTTGACGTGGTAGGCATCTATTCTGCACAGTCTAAAGTCCTATGATCCATTTTGTGATATCTTATTGTGGCTTTTAGATATGTATAAGTATATATAAGTGTGTGTGTGTGTGTGTGTGTGACATTCATAATTATGAATTATGAGGAATATAATTAGATCTTATATATTGATGTATAGAGTTATACATATTGTGGAATCATGGGTTATATATCTGAGGTTTATTGGCAAGGTGAAAGGGGTAATTATATAGAAAATACTTTGCCAGAATTTAGGTGAAAATGTGGTTGGGGTGTTTTAGGTAGCCTATAGATGGACCTATTGAGAGGCCACATAGGTGAGTGGAGCCACAATAGGGCTGGTATAAAGGGGTTAAGCCATGGTAAGTCCACTATGTGCCGAGCACGTATGTGTTGTTAAAGAGCCCTATGGAAAGTCTTAGCGACTTAATAGGAATCTCTTGAAATTGACGGATATAACGAGGATAGTTACTTTATCACCAAGTGACAACTCAAAGCCAACATCAATGAGAAGGGTAGTTAATTTGTAAATGAATGTTTTATAATGAATTTACAGTGCATAAGAAATAATTTCTGCTTAAAAAAAGTGCATTACATATAGTTTTATGCATAACAGGCTTATTGATGGATTTCAATGTTACCTCGGCCAAGGTAATGGTTGAAAAAGTATGGCCAGCCCACTTTGGATGATTAAACTAAATGTAGACCTGAAATGTGTTTTACTGTCATTTATTGTAAATAAACTGTATATATGTATTATTGAGCATGACATATTAAAAATAATCTCAATATCATAATTTGAAACTATGTATGCATGTATGTATATATATATATATATGTATGTATGTATTTACTCACTGAGTATAGTTGTATACTCAACCCTCACAATTACAGTTTTCAGGTTAGGAGCGTCAGTCCTAATTGGGCTTGTGGTAGCAGTAGAGAGCGTACGACGCTTTTGGTAGGTTTGTTTCTTCCTTAACTCACATGTGTCATTTGAGTCCATTGGATTTGTAATATTTTTGGATTTGTATTTTTTGGTTATGTATATTTTTAGCTATTTATTTTCCCGGGGATGTATATAAAGTATTGAAACTAAAAGTTTATGTAAGGAATTGTTATTTTGTTCAATCTATATGTGAATGATTTTTAAAAGTTGATACTTATATTATTATATATTCGTTGTGGATGAATTGATTATGGAGATCAATTCATTGTTGTTGATAATCCCATGGATGAAAATTTTGTATATAAAACTATTTTCAAGATTTTAAGATTTACATGTAAGGCTTACAGTCTCTTTTAACACATTTTAGGCATAGAAGATGTATCGAGCGAGTCTGTGACAATTGTCATAGGAGGACCCCAAGGTCGAGGCGTGACAAAGCTAGATTTATTTAGCTATCCCGATATGCACCTTAGTTAGTTGAAAATCTTGTAGAAAGATGTGGAGGTTCAAAGAAGGGTTTACAACCCAAGATTCAATCATAGCTTGTTGCTTTTTCATTGTTGAGCTTATAAAGTTAGTGTTTGCAGCCCATAGGATTACAGCTGAGTTGAACCAAACTTATGGAGATTACAAAAGGCTACTTAAAAGGATAATTGGAAAGTTCAAAAGTCCCAATGTAGTGATACCACTAATGGTAGTAATGGGAGATTATTAGAGAGTGGTCACTACAAGCCCTATACCGTCACACTTGTGGACAATTGGATCATTTGAGGAGGAATTGTCCTAAGAATCTGCATTAATCTCTACTTTCTCCTAGGGGACCACAAGGGAGCCAAGGAGGTTTAGTGTCTTGGGAAGGATATGGAAGCCATGTGAGGGCAACCTAAACATACAGTGGTTTTACAACTCATACTCCTACTCTAGAACCTTCAGGGTATCATCCTTGCTATTTTGCATAGTTTTGACCTCAAAGTTTAGATTTTCATTAGATCAAATCTTAAGGAGTTAGAAAGTCGGGTTTGAGTAGTAGTCAACCAAGTCAAAAACGAAGAAATAAATGAAAGAGAAAGACAAGTGGTCAAGTTTTTAGAATGGTTGGTTCAGATATAACAAAATATATTAATTCAATTAAGCAAATAAAAAGGAAGCATTAAGGACTCAAGTTAAAGAATCAAGATACAAGCAAAGGGTATTTATTCTTAAATCTTAGAAAATAAGCTTTTATGTGTGTAATTGTTGTAAGTTTGTAAGCACATTTATTTTGTACAAAATCATACTTTTGATACTTACAAAAGGCACCTAAAGACACACTTTTGAAATCTAGGATATAGGCTTAATCGTATTTTTCAAAAATGAAAAAGGGACTAAACTATAAGGTTTTTAGGGACTAAACTACAGGATTTTTAGGGACCAAATTGTAAAATTTTTAAAAAGTGAAAAACCAAGCCAAATAGGAGGAACCAGCCATCCAGTTCATGTAACCGGTTAACCGGTTGCTGATCATTTTCCACCGTTACTTTTTCCAGAACCAATCGACCTTTAACTTTCAAATTTTCAATTTTTATGAGTCTAAACTACAATTAAAAGTTCTACATTTATTCATAAGTAGTTTTGAACATTTTCTCTTAAAGTCTAAATGCTTACAAATATCTTTCAAGTTTCAAAATCAAATATTAAGCTTACAAGGTGCTACAAACATATTTAATGCACCTAGTTATTTCATTTATAATATTCTTTCTTGTTGGAGAATTATTTGAAGGTGTAATCTATTTCTACTTCTATTCTCATCTGTAAAAGAGTAAAAAAGTGATCTTTCACTTGGGTATTTTGAGATTAAGTGATTTGGGAGTGAAGTTACTTGTAAAGCTTTAAGAGGTACCAAAAATTCTCTCTATTTTAAAATGAGTCTTGGGGTTTCAAGGCTTGTTCTTCACTTGGGTATAGTGAGGTTAAGTGATTGAGAGAAAATCACTTATAATATTTGAAGGTGTATAAAAAATGTCCTTAGTTGTAAATTAAGACTTGGAATTTTAAGGTTTGTTCATAGTGAAATTTTCAAGTGGAGCTTAAAGGAATAGACGTAAACAAGGTTATGCCAAACAATTATAAATTCAAGGTGTTCAATCTCTCTTCTCACTCTCTTTATTTTTAAAGTTTATATTTGATTGTATAGTTAAATTGAAGCAAAATATTAATTTGTCAAATTAAGCTTAAAAACCCAATTCATCCCCATCACCCCCACCCTTCCTCCCTTAGATTATATATCTATATTTTAATTTGTATTAGAGCTTGGTTATCTTGTTTAAGACTTAATCGCCTAAGAAAACAGTCATGGCAACCCTAGGACATTCCACAACTAGACCCTCATTTTTTTGATGGAAATGATTGTGCATATTAGAAGGCTAGGATGAGAATATTTCTAGAAGCCACTGATGTTGAGCTTTGAAAAATAGTTAGTAAAGGTCCTAAGATTCCAATGACAAGCAATAAGAAAGGGCAAATTATACTTAAGCCTATTAGTGAGTGGGATGAGGTAGATAAAAAAAAAATATCTCCATGAATGCTAAGGTTATAAATGTTCTCTATTATGCAGTAGATAAGAGTGAATTCCATAGAATTTCTGGATGTGAAAGTAGTCATGAAATTTGGCATACATTAGAGGTTGTATATGAAAGAATTAGTCAAGTTAAAGAATCTAAAATAAGTACTTAATAGGTGATATGAATTATTTAAAATGGAGCCACATGAATCTATTCACAATATGTACACAAGATTCACAGACATAGTTAATTCTCTCAAAGCTCTAAAAAAAATCTTCACCAATAGCGAGCAAGTAAAGAAAATTCTTAGATCTTTACCAAAAGAATGAAGTGCAAAAATGATAGCCATTAAGGAAGCTGTAACACCCCTAACTCGGAGATGTTATCGGAAAAAGGAAAGCCAAACTAGGAGGAGAATGGAAGGAAAGTAGAGAGAAAAGAGAAAAGGAAGGGAAAACAAAGGAAGGTAAGTGTTAAGTATATGTGTGAGTGTTGGTTCTAAAGCTTTAATTGTTGTTTATGTTGTATTGAGGTTGAATTTAAGCTAGGACATGAAATTTTAGTTATGTTTTGTGTGAATATCATGAAAAAGGATTATATATATATATATGTTATGTGGGGTGTTGATGTTAAACAATGTATAGAAAATTTTGGAGAAAGAGTTATGTTGTGATGTGCATGGTATGAGGTGATTTTGGTTTTAGGAAAAACTTGTGTTAATAGATGTTACATAAAGGGCAAGGCATAAATTGATGTTGGGGCCTTAATTTGATAACATTAGTGTAGGAAAAATGTAAATATAAAAGGGTATAAAGGCATGGAAATGGAGATAAAAATGTAGTCAAGAAAAATATGTCAGCAGTGTGGTGAAAACACTTATAAAATGAAAAGAAATATAAGCAGTCATTGTGCACTCCTATATGGGTATTTAGAAGACGAAAAAATAAAGAAACTAAGGGTGATAGGTTATAGCTTTAGTGGCCGGAAGGCGTTAAAACCGTAAGGTAAAAACAGGGCATGACAGTTGCTAAAAATTCTGAGCAGGGCTTGGAAAAATGAAATTTGGGAGAGTTTTTGATATCGGATTGAGAGGCTATAAATTTTTAAATAAACTATACATCAAGGAGTACAATATATCCAAAATTTAGCTCATTTCGTGAAGAAATAAGATTGCAATAAATTTTTAAAATGACAGCTCTGTTGATGACGTACCCATTTTTAGTGCATCACATGTCAAAAACTTGGTGTAACTTGGGTAATAGGAGTCAAAATCCAAATCTACAATGTGCGGTGGAAAATAGACTCATAATAAAGTGTGTCACCAAAACTTAGGTCAAAATAGATAGTCGATTTCGAATGGCACGCATTTGTCAGAAGTATAGAATATAAAATGTTGAATAAAATGGGTTTCAGACAAAGTTAGTTTATGACTTGGGTAAAAATTTAGATGTAAATACAATAGACAATTAAAACCACATTAAGGTTTTATTAGGTGGCAAATCCAAGTATAATATGTATATTTATTTATTAGATAAATATGTTATATTAAATTTTAACGATAAATCGTTTAATTATAAGTTAACAACCAAAACAATAAGCCAATACCTTGAATCGGGTAGAATAAATCATAACCGGTGAATGGATAATTTATTTTCAAAATGTTTTATTTTTTAATAAAATATTATTTATACAAAATGTTTGATTTATGAATGTTTTTAAAAATCAATTTAATTTGAATTGTTAAGTTGTTGTAAATCTAGTGTTCTAAAAACTATTTATGAATAAAATTTTATATGTTGGAGTAAGAGTAATGTTTAAAAAATGTGTTGAATAATCATGAACTATTTCTATGGATGGATGATTTGTGATAAATTGAATTTTCTGATAAAATGACTCATATGATGAAAATGCTTTGTGAATTATATGTCTTAAGATTGTTAGTGTAAGTGCTCAATGTGAATGCGTCCGTGCACGGAGATATTATATGATTTATGAAGGATGTACCAATACGGCTAAGCTTCCTTCTTATATGTAGACCTCGAGGGATGGACCATTACAGGTGAACTTCTTGAGAGGTTATTGCTGAATAAGTAAATGTTTAGTATCACATTCACTTATCTAGGCTAACACTAAAGAGAGGGCTAATGAAATTGTTTTATATGTTGGAACAGAAAAACTCATTAGCGAGTCTCGAGATGTCTACCAGGGATGTCTCGGGGGATAATTTTTTGGCAAGTCTAGAAATTATACTTAAACGTTCATAGATTTTTATACATGAAATAGTTTTATTCTGTTTTAGTTATTACGATGATTGTGTTTTAAACTGTTATGGATTATTTATGTTTTAAAATTTACTCTCCTACTTTATAATATTTGTTTTTATAACTTTATTTTAATTCACCCACTGGGTCATAAGGAATCACCCCTCTCACCTTTCAATGTGTAAGATTAACAAGTAGTTGAAAAGAAAAGAGAGATTTTAGGATAGTAAAGACATAGGTGGAGAACAATGGATACGCACTACAGTCATTAGGGCATATGTGTCCATCATGCATCTGAGAGTTATATATGGGTTAGACATAAGCATCCTCAAATATATATATATATATATAAATTGCATCATTCATTTCATTGTACCAAAATTTTGTAATACATTGAAAATTTTCTATATAACATTATTGGATTCACTACATTAAGTGATTTATGCATTATAATTAACATCTGCTTATTTAAAAATCAAATGTACGCATTCATCATGTAGAGAGAGAAAAGCTTAGGGCGACGATGGAGTCTGTTACCTGCCGGTAGCATCTCCGAGTTAAGAGTGTTACAGAAGCTAAAGATCTTAACATTTTTTCTCTTAATAATCTCATTGGTCACTTATGAATTATGAAAATAAAATTTTTGATGACCAAGATATCGAGGATAAGAAGAAGAAGAACATTGCATTAACATAATCCATACATGAAAGTGATATGGATGAGAGTGAAAGTAACGATCATGACATTACCTTAATGACAAAGAAGTTCAAAAGCTTTTTAAGGATAAAAAAAACTTTGGAAAGAAAAACTTCACAGATTCTTTGGGACAAAGCCAAAGAGGTGAAAGAAATAAGAAGAATTAAATCACATGCTATAAATGCAAAAAGCTCGGACATGTCAAAGCAAATTACCCGCTTCTCAAATATAAGAAGTTCAAGAAAAAGGCAATGGTAGCAACATCGGATGATGAAATCGTCAACATGTGCTACATAACCTTAAGTGATGATGAGGTAAGTGATCATAATCCAAATTACTCTTATGATGACTTGTTAGATGAATTTGAAGAGTTGTGTGATGATTTTCAAAAATTGATTTCTAAAAATAAAACTCTTAAAAAAATTTTTTGATAGTTTATCCATTGAAGTTAATTCCGTAAATAAATTAAATATATCATTAGAGATGGAAAGACAAGGGTTGTTTAAAGAGATTCAAGACTTAAAAAAAGAGTCAAGTGATTTGAACAATATTGTTTTGAAATTTTCAAAAGGACAAAAGTGTAAAAGTTGCCTAACATGGCGGAAATTAAGTTTGCATTATTTTGAATATAATTTAAAACTTTTCAAGTTAGAATAACTTCCTTGTTCTTTGAATTTGTCACATAAATTCAAGATTTGAAGCAAGAGGAGTGCTAAGAAGAACTCTCTCTATGTATGTCCACCCTTGATTTAAGCTTAATTGAGCTTAAAAGTAGAAATTGAGATGGAATGCAGCAAACATTTTACTTTGTGTGTTCTCTGACAAGAAGAAAAGAAACTCAAATTCTTCTCTTTTTGTTTCACAACTAAGCCTTAACAAAATAAGCGAATTTTTTTGTTACTCTTTTGAAATGTCTCTCGGCCAAACAAATAAACAAAGCCAATTTTGACTTTTCAAAAGCATTAAATATATATTAATTTATTCCACCAAATGGCTAAATAAAAGCCTTTCATTTCTACTTTACAAAACATGGCCAATTTAATCCCAAGTGTTAGCTTGCCATTGGTCTATAATTCTTAAATTTATCCATACACTTAAATACAATTATTAATAGAAATAAATTACCATAATACCCCAATAGAATTTACCCTAATACCATTTACGAAATTTACCATTAAACACTTTTATGAAATTTATCATAAAACCATTGTATTTAAATATTAATAATTAATAAATAAATACTTAATTAATTAATTATTATAATATTACCATAATACTCTTCTTATAGAATTTACGATAAACTATTTTATTGAATTTACTATAATGCCCTTGTATGGATAATTTACTAATTAATTATTCCAACACTTGGAATACTACTCAATTAAGTTCCTTATCAATTTGGGTGTGACTCAATAGGTTCACTATAAAGTCGGCAGTAAATGTATATCAAATTCTGAATTAAACTCTTGAATTCATTTGATATTCGGTAAATCATCCTATGATTAATTAAATGAATTAAATATTTAATAAATCATCTCATGATTAATTAAATATGTCTACAGACCAAGATTGACATCTAGCAATGTATCATGGCCACCCAAATTATAATGAAGTAGCAAACTTCAACATAAACTTTTCTATAATCAGTTACCGTGCAATTTAATCTTTTTGTCATACTTGCTCTGATTGGATCAAGGTTATGATTAACTGTTAAAACCTCTATATCCAATACTATGTATAATGAATCTCGAGATCATAACTCATTCAGTGTACCATTATTGAGAACTCTTTCTCAATCCTATACTGCACCATGGCCAAGGATTTCTTGAGACATATCTCTATCATTCGCATAGAGCAAACTCCTATAATGTACTAAAGGTGACAGATCCTTTATTGAATATTCATTTATCTCCATAAGTATCGTACCATGCCCAATAACTACCCGTAATGAACCTAATGGTTCATTTTGAGTTAGTATTAAAGTATAGCATTTCACCCATAAGATAACAATGATATTCTCAAGTCTAAGGATCACTTACATTACTGATATAAAGAATGTCCAATTGACAGTAAAGTATAATTACCATTTGGACATTTTTACTGTGAGTTAATTCAGTGAACTCATTCTCTAATGAGCACCTACATACTTGCCTTAGTGTCACCACATAAGTGGTCTATAAGAATAACCACCTTTTCAACAAACAACCATAGTATGTACCAGTCTATCCGATACTATAAAGGCCCCACTTTATAGTTTTATGACTGGGAATGTTTAAGAATGATGCATCTAATATATCTATCTCATAAGTATGATCTCATCATAATTAGATATATATTGCAAACATTCTATGGACTTCATCATTATACATATAAACATGTAAATAAATGATGAAAGAAATTGTCATAGAATATTCATTTCATTATTAAAAGTAAAGATTTACAAGAGATAATGCTCATCACAACAACATTATTGGCTTATAGGGCATAACTCTTACAATCTCCCACTTGCACTCAAAGCTAATCACCTTCATGCCTAAGACCCATTTTCTCAAAATGTCTTTCGTGTATCTTCTGTGATAAAACTTTGGTGAGTGGATCTACTCTATTTTCATTAGTAGATACTTTGGTAATCTGGAGGTCACCTCTCGTAATAATCTCACAGATGAGATGAAATCTTCGTAAGATATGTTTAGATTTTTTATAAGACCTCGGTTCCTTTGCTTGCGCTATAACTTCATTGTTATCGCAGTACTGTGGAACAAGATCAACAATTGTAGGAACCACTTCTTCATCCAAACACCCTCCTTTGCCGCTTCTGAAGTTGTAATATACTCCACTTTTGTAGTGGAATCAGCAGTAACTTCCTGTTTGGAATTTTTTCAACTTACTGCTCCTCCATTCAGGATATTTACATATCTTGAAGTAAATTTGTTGTCATCCTTATCAAACTGAAAACTTGAATCAGTACAACCTTCAATTTTCAAGTCTTCTCCTCCATATATAAGAAACATCTCTTTAGTCCTTCTTAAGTACTTAAGAATGTTCTTAACTGTAATCCAGTGACTCTTACCTGGATTCGCCTGATATCTATTCGTAACACTTAGAGCATATGCTACATCAGGCCTCGTACATAACATAGCATATATGATAGATCCTATAGTCGAAGCATATGGAATTCAACTCATTCGTGTTCTCTCCTCTTCAATTTTAGGGAACATTTCTTTGGAGAGATAAATTCCAAGACTCATCGGCATGTGTCCTCTTTTGGAGTTTTCCATGCTAAACTTTTTTAGCACTTTATCTATGTACGTTGACTGGGTCAAGCCTAATATCTTATTTTATCTATCTCTATAGATCTTTATTCCCAAAATATAGGATGCTTTACCCAAATCTTTGATGAAGAAGTTTTTAGACAGTCAAATATTTACCGATTGTAGCATCCCAATATCATTTCTAGTTAATAATATGTCATCCACATATAATATTAGGAATGTAATCTTGCTCCCACTAGCCTTTTTATAAACACACGAATCATCCGGGTTTTTGATAAAATCAAACAATTTAATTGTCTCATCAAAACAGATGTTCCAAGAAAGAGATGCTTGTTTAAGTCCATAAATAGATCTTTGCAGCTTACATACTTCATGAGGCTCTTTAATGGATACAAAACCTTTAAGTTGTGTCATGTACACATCCTCTTCTAGGTTTCCATTAAAAAAAGTCGTTTTAAAATTCATTTGCCATATCTCATAATCATAGTATGTAGCTATTACCAAAATAATCCGAATGGATTTAAGCATGACTACTGGTGAAAAAGTTTCATCAAAGTTAACTCTTTGTCTTTGATGATAACCTTTTGCAACCAACCTTGCTTTATTGGTCTCTACCTCTCCAGTAACTCCAGTCTTTCTTTTAAAGACCTATTTGAAACTTATAGGTACAATACCTTCAGGCGTATCAACCAAAGTCCAAACCTGGTTGTGGTACATAGAGTTCATTTTGGATTGCATAGCATCAAGCCATTTCTTAGAATTGATACTAGCTATCGCTTTTTCATAGGTTTAAGGATCTTCATTCGACGTAAGGTAAATTTCATATCCACCTTGATCAATATGTCCTACATATCTTTCAGGTGGTCTTGAAATTCTCATCGACCTACAACTTTGCATTTTTACCTTTTCTTAAACAGGTTTCTTAGAACATGCAATCATAGTTTGTGGTTTAGAAATTTCACCAAGTTCTATCTTTTGTTTACTATATTCTTCTATTAAAAACTCTCTTTCTAAAAATATAGCGTGTTTCGAGACAAACACTCTTTGCTCTTTATCATGATAGAATTGATATCCAATAGACTTTCTTGAATATCCCATAAACCTACATTTGACACTCCTTGAATCAAGTTTGTCTGGATTAAGTTTTTTCACAAAAGCTGGACAACCCCAAACTTTAACATCTTAAAGTCAGGTTTCTATTCTTCCATATCTCATATGAAGTCTGTAATACTGATTTTGTTAGAACCCTGTTTAACAAGTAATTTGCGATTTCTAGAGCATAACCCCAGAAAGATGTTGAAAGATCGGCAAAACTCATCATGGAACGTACCATATCTAATAGTGTACGATTTCTCCTTTTCGATACACCATTAAGTTGTGGTGTAGCGAGAAGAGTCCATTGGGACACAATCTCATGAGCTTTAAGATAATCTAAAAACTTATAATTTAAGTATTCTCCTCCTCGATCTAATCTGAAGATTTTAATACTTTTATCCAATTAGTTTTCTACTTCATTCTTAAATTATTTAAATTTCTCAAATGCCTTAGATTTGTGTTTCATTAAGAACACTTATCCGTTTCTCGAGAAATCATCCGTGAATGTAATGAAGTAAGAATAACCACCTCTAGCATGTATTGTCATTGGTCCACATACATTTGTATGAACCAAACCTAGAACATCTGATGCTCTTTCCCCATGTCTAACAAAGGGTATTTTAGTCATTTTACCCTTAATGCAAGATTCACAAGTATCAAAAGATTCAAAATCATTTGTATCCAAATAACTATTTTGAATTAACTTGTTCAATCTTTTCTCATTAATATGACTAAGTCGACAATGCCATAAATATATTATGTTTAGACTATCTTGTTTTCTTTTACTAGTATGTTCAATATGTATGATCGTATTTGCTACATTAAGTATGTAGAAACCATTTTGCAGTATATCATTACCAAATAACTATTTATTTAGTAATATATTACAACCATTGTTTACAAAACACAGTTCAAAACCTACTGCATCTAATCTAGAAATAGATACAATGTTCATAACCATGTTAAGTATATATAAACAATCTTACAAAAACAAAGTCTTTTCTGACAAAAACTGGACTTGAGCAGTGCCTACGGTTAATGCCGCAACTCTTTCACCATTACCCACACGTAGGTCTACTTCATTGCTTTTAAGTTGTCTTTTATTTGTAAGGATCTGCACATCATTACAAATATGAAATGCACTTCTGGTATCAAATACGCACAAAGAACTATTCTTTTGTGACAAATTTATTTCAATGACAAACATACCTCGTGAAGCATCACCATGCTTCTCCTTTACCTTCATTGCAAGATACTCTTTGCAATTTCTCTTCCAATGCCCAACCTTACCAAAATGAAAGCAAGTGCCTTTGGGCTTTTTCTTGGCGGCCTTGTACTTTTTTATTCCTCTTTTTCCTTTAAGTGACTTCTTCTTTTTACCAACTAATTTAGCTTTACCTCTCTCAAAGGTAGAAGAAGAAGCACCTTTCACTATCATGACTTCACTCTTATTTAACAAGATTTGCGCTTCAGCCATTTTTAACATATTTAAAAGTTTGGCCAAAGTGTACTCAATCTTGTTCATATTAAAGTTCATGATGAAATTAAAAAAGGTATCAGGAAGGGATTAGAGAATAAGATCAATGGATAATTCATTATCCATTATAAAAACCCAAATCCGTGAGGTGTTCTATATAGCTGATCATCTTAAGCATATGATCATTTACCAAACTACCTTGAGCCATTCTAGACCCAAAAAGCGCCTTAGATATCTCATATCTGGCGGTTCGGCTTTACTTTCTAAACAAATCTTGAAGGTGAAGCAAAATGGATCTCGCATCCATTTTCTCATGTTACCTTTGCAACTTATTACTCATACCGGCTAATATATAACACTTTGCTATAGCTTCATGCTCCTTCCATTTCTTGAAAACTTTTGTATCTTCCTCAGATGCATTATCTGCAACTCTTGTAGGCATCTCTTCTTCAAGAACATAGGCTATACGCTCACAAGTGAGAACATTTCTCAAATTACATAACCAATCTGTGAAATTTAAACCGATAAGCGTATTCGCATCACGTATATATTTAAGCAGACTAGTTAAAGCAACCATTATGATTTACATTACAACACAACAAAATATAGAAAATTTTATTAGTAATGAATACATTATAAATTGGAGTTTATTCATAATTACCTCTCACTATTTTAATTAAAATGCATAACCCTCTTTTATACAAATAGAGAAATAAATAAAATAAACGTTTATTCCCTAGTGGGTATTGAAATCCCAATTAACATAAATAATATAACCTTGTGTAACACAACAAATCATATATTTCTTAATTAGATAGGTAACCCTTACCAATTACAACTCTTGCAATTTCCAATTTAATTTGGCCTTTAAAATAAATATGACTATGTGTGACACAACAAATCATATTATTTTATTTAAGTTAAACCCGCCATTTCTTTGAGAATTTAGTTTCATTATCTAACCCTTGTGTGACACAACA
>JAXCLQ010047559.1:1285-19888 GCA_035584115.1 Cedrela odorata | reverse complement strand
TAGGAATAAAGCAATTGTGACAAGTGGATGGCTAGGAATAAAGCAAATGGATAGCTAGAATTTTGTAGAGAATTTGAGCAAAACCTAATATTTTATTTATTTATTTATTTATTTTACTTTGTTATATATATATATATATATATTTATACTTGGACTTGGGCTTTGGCCCATTTTAATATATATATATATACACACACACACATAAGCTTGGGCTTGGGCTTAATTTAATTAAATTGAGCCCAAATTATGTATGTATAACACTTAACCCACTTAATTACATATGTATATATTTATCCATAAGCTAAAATTTCAAAAATAACCTTACTAATAATGAAATTATAATTCTACCCTTATAGATTTATTTTATATTACTTCTCAAAATTCTAACACTTAATACTTTAACAAGTATATTTGCAATCATAGCTAGGAGTTCTAAAAAAGAAAGCTCGAGCATTACAATAAGGCTGAAACTTGATCGAAAAATTGGAGGAGAAGCTGCTGACCAAATGGAAGAAATGGAAGAGGTAGACTAGAAATAGAAAAGAAATGGGGGAAACAATTCTTGCCAGGTGAAAGGAAGGAGGAAGAAGGTTAAAAATAGCAAAAGAATGTCATCTCCAACAACTAAGGGTAAGTAATACGGTGTTAATTTGCTAATTTTAGCTAGAAATGTGACTAGGTGTTGGTTATGTGTGAATTGTGATATATTGTGCAAATTGTTGTTGATGACATGGTGAAACATGCATAAGTTGGGTTGTGACAGTGTGTACTGTGTGGGAAAGGGTACTATTATAAAAAGAGTATGTGAAGAAATGAAACTGATAAGTTTGATAAGCGATTACATTGTGTATGTGTTGTGTTGCAGAAAATTAGAATACAAACTTGCAACACTAGTGGGTCGCAGTTGTGTGTTCATATGAGAGTTGTTCTAGATTAAGAAAAATATAAAATGAAAGTGTTATAAGACATAATTAAGGTAGCATACGTGAGTAGAGTGTCAAATGGGGGGGTCTTGAGCAAAACGCGTAAGCATCGATTATAGAAAAGTTTCGAACAAGGTTCATTAAAATGGGAACTCAGGAAGTTCCGGGTCTCAGATTGGCAAACCAAATAATTCTGCAGAAACTAGATACATAGGAGAACAATATAACCGAAAATGTGCTTAGAGATGTATTCCTAGAAAATGTTGAAATCGAACTGTCTTGTAGGGATGTCACAAGCTGTTCCACTATGTACTGTGTCCAAAATCTATCATAACTTAAGCGTTCGGACTCGAAATTTAAATCCGCCAAAAACGGTAGAAACTAGACACTTATTAAAGTGTGTCCTCAAAAACTTAGGTTGTGATACCTTACCGGATCAACGCATCGTGAGTTTGAAATTGTTGCTGTGTAGTGAATAGTATATAGACTTCTGTAATGAACTAAATCGATTTAGTCTTAGTTGGGGCAGATTACATATGCATAATATATTTGTGTATTTATTCATTTACGATGAAATAATCTAATAAAGAATTATGTATTATAGATAGTCAAACCGAATGTCTATTAACCCCGCTTTAGATCGAGGACACTACAGCCATAAACTAATGAGTAGGTGTTTGTTATGTGTGTGTGTGTGTGTGTATGTGTATTTGAAATAAGCACTAAAATCATATATGAAGTAAACTAATTTAAATTGTTCAAATTTGCTTTGATATGGTTCCATGAAAATAGTATTTGTATGTTTGTAAATTAGTTGTAAAATGATAGCTTATGTTGACTTACAATTTGTTATGCATGATGAACACTTTGTATGTTGTGTGGTAACATGTAATGAAAAGGGTGAATGTATTGATATTGTGAAGTGTTCTGTGTATTGTTGTTATGGACTTAAAATAGAGGGAGGGCAATACGTAATGTTCTTAACCTTTGGTTTTATGACTTGGGAGACGACGAAATGTAATGCCCCAAAACACCTGTAAGTTTATTTGCTTGTTAATGATGGATCAAGTCCACAGTTAAACTTATCATTGGATGTTTGTGATCAAGTTGTTCGTGATCCTTTGTATGTTCCTCAAGACCCAATAACTAGATCCAGAGTTAAGGAGATCAAACAAGCATTAAATGAACTTGTTCATAACATAATGGTGCAAGAGGTCCAATCTATTAGTTCACTTGCACAGTTGGGCTCAATTGAAGATTATGGATGGTACAATCTCATTCAAGCATCAAAAGAAGAGAGTCCAAGCCCTTAATAGACCTCATTTTCCTCATTATTCCTTGGGCTAATTACTCTTACTATAATTTAGGGGTATTTTGGTTATTTTCTATTTATAGGCTTTTGAACCCAAATTTTATTTGACTTGTAGTACTTTATGAGATCTTGTTATATGCCAAATTTCAAACTCGAACTATATTATTAGGGTTTTCTAATTAAAAACTCTAATTTTTAAAAATATAATGTATTTAAAGGTGTTATAACCCTTAGCTAAAGGGAAGCACAAAAATATATATTTTTAATGTGAGTTAAGTTTTTCTTTCAAGTTTTTTACATAATATTGAGATTTAAAACTTATTAAGAGTGATCTTGTAGCGTTCTCTTTTGGAATACCGTTGGTCAGTTGCTTAATTGTAAGTTTCAGGTCAACGATTAATTTTTCAATATTTGTTTAGCTATTCAGGGTTCTATCTACCTTTTTTCGATTTTCAAATGTCGTTCTTTGGTGGTTTGCATCATATTTGGTATTAGAGCTTAGGTTCAACCAGGTTTTATTTTTTTATCGTTTGTCATCTTATTTTCAATCTTTAGTTTTAGGAATTTTGGCTATTTTCTCCTTTAGGTGATTTGGGACTATTTCTTAGGGAGGGGAGCCAATTTTTTTTTTCTTGTTTATTAGTAATAAAAAAAAACTAGCATGAAAGTCTAACTAGTTTATTCTTATTTGGGCTAGTTAAACTATTTGGCCTTATTTGGTAGTCGATTTTGATATCATTTAAGACAATTGTTTCCTTGGGATTAGATCTGAAGTTAGGATAAATTTGAGTTGGGATTAGCACTAAAAACCTCTAACTTGGGTAATTTAGGTTAAATTTTCATTCCTTGTGCTTAATTTCTTGTTTATTTTCAAATTTGTTTCTTTGTTGTTTGTGTTCATCTTTTGTTTTGTTTCCTTATTTTAATTCGTTTTATTTGTCTAATTCATCTTGTTTCTAATTGCATTTGTAATTCTAATTTGGTTTTGTTTGCTTCCTAGTGTTAATTAGGGTTTTATTACTCTTTTAGCAATTATTCTTTGATTTGTTGTTGCTAAAACTTTATTTACTTGTTCTTAGGGCTTAAATTCATAGTCTTGCATTCTTAGTTTCATTTCCGTGTCAATTTCATTCTGTTGAGAATCATTTTGATTAACTTGCGGTATTTGTTGGATTGAAAGTGCAAGATTACCACTTTAACTAGTTTATTTAAAGAACTATTAAAAGAAATTTGAGTGGTAAAATGCAACAGTGTGTGAGCTCATTAGAAAGTAAAAGCCTTATATGTTGTGTGAAACACGAGTGACCAAAGTGACATTATTTCGAGTGTACACACGTGAGGGAGTGATTATGAGGTTCTTTAATTAATTAACATAATATCTTATAGTGAATCTGAAATGGATAAAAATAAGCAAGAGTTTACCATAAAAGCAATGCAACAATAAATAGAAAAATTCATGCGAATTTTGAAAAACTTATAGTAAACATGGCAGAGGTGAAGCAGGGTAAATCTAAGAGTGATCCTAGCATACGTAGGACTAGTAAACTGATTCCTGAGCCACCTTTAGACTCTAATAGTGAGTTTGAAGTAGAAGAGGAGTTTGATAAGGACTCAATGGTTAGTGGAGGTAGGAATAGGGCAAAAAGGAGATAAGATTGATGAGAGACATAGGAAGAATCATTGAGGTAGATATGGTAAGAAATGAGATGGTGTAGATCATAATTTGGGTAGCATTAAGATGAACATACCACCATTTCAGAGTAAGAATGACTCATAGTTATACATAGAGTGGGAGCAGAAGGTAAAATTAATTTTTGATTGTAATTGTTATTTGGAAGAGAAGAATGTTAAGTTAGCTGCAATGGAGTTTACTAATTATGCCTTAAATTGGTAAGACCAATTGTTGTTGAGTAGGAGGAGGAATAGGGAGCGCTCAATAAACACTTGGGATGAGATGAAGACCATTATAAGGAAAAGGTTTGTGCCTAGTCATTATTATATAGACTTACATTATAGGTTACAGACTCTTACTCAGGGTAGCAGAAGTGTTAATGATTATTTTAAGGAGATGGAGACCGCCATGATTAGGGTAGATTTAGTTGAGGATAGGGAGGTTACAATGGCTAGGTTTCTTAATGGGCTTAATAGAGATATAGCTGATGTGATAGAGCTCCAGCACTATGTAGAGATAGAGGACATGGTCCATAAGGCTATAAAGGTAAAAATGTAGCTTAAACGAAAGGGAGTAGCTAATCCTAATACTAAAATGGGTTCGGGTTCGGGTTTCATATCTTAGAAACCAAATTGAGCTTTTAAGAATAATAAACTAATTACTATAACTAGAGACGAGGATGTGAAGCAGAAGGGCTAAGTAGTGAGTCAATTAAATGATAAAAGTAAAGATGTAGATAAGACAAGAAGAAATAGAGACATTAATTGCTTTAGGTGTTTAGGTAATGGTCATATTACTTCACAGTGTCCTAACAAGAGGGTCATGGATTTGAAAGATTCAGGAGAAATAGAGACTAAAGAGAATGAGAGCAATCATAGTGATGAGATGAATACATTAGATAATGCTAGTGATGTAGAGTATGCTATAAATGGCAAGGTTTTAGTGATTAGTCGTACCTTAAACACTCTGGTTAAGGATGAGAAGAGTGAGCGTGTACAGAGAGATAATATTTCTTACATTAAGTGTTACGTTCAGGATAGAGTATGTAGCTTGATCATAGATGGTGGTAGTTGTGTGAATGTTGCTAGTAAAGTTTTTATTGATAAGTTGAGCCTGCACACTGTTAGACATTCTAGACCTTTTAAGTAATAGTGGTTGAATGATTATGATGAGGTCAAGGTCAATAAGCAGGTGATAGTGGCATTTTCGATAGGAAAATATAAGGATAAGGTGTTATGTGACGTAGTACCTATGCACATAAAGCATTTGTTATTGGGTAGACTTTGACAATTTGATAAGTGTGTCATTCAGAATAGGTATAGTAATAGGTATAAATATTACATTAGTACCAATGATACCTAAACGGGTTTATGAGGAACAACTTAAGATACAGCAGTCTTTTAAGGAATCTAAGCCTAGTGAGACAGAGAGTGAGGGTATTCTTAAGAGTGATGAAAAATCCGATAGCATAGGAAAATTTGATAAGAAGTTAAGTGTGTATGCGAAGTATAGGGAGCTTATTTAAGCACTGACAATCTTAACTCTTTTGTGCCTAGTTGTGTTGTTTCCTTTTACAAGAGTTCGATGATGTATTCCTTAAAGAGATGCCAAGTGAGTTGCCACCGATTCGAGGGATTAAGCATCAAATCAACTTTGTGCCTAGAGCAGTTATTCCTAACCGGCCAGCTTAAAAGCTATTTTTAAGGAGACAAAAGAGTTGCAGAGGTAAGTTAACGAGTTACTAACAAAAGGTATAATAAGAGAAAGCATGTCACCTTGTGTAGTTCCTGTATTACTCGAGTATAAAAAGGATGGAACGTGGAAGATGTGCGTTGATTACAAAGCCGTCAATAAAATAACAGTAAAGTATCGACACCCTATTCCTAGATTATAAGACATGTTGAATGAATTGCGTAGTGCATGTTTGTTTACTAAAATTGATCTAAAAAGTAGATACCACTAGAATAGGATAAAAGTAGGGGATGAATGGAAAACTACATTTAAGACTAAACACGGATTATATGAGTGGCTAGTCATACCGTTTGATTTAACGAATGCTCCTAGTACTTTTATGCAGTTAATAAATTATGTATTGCATGCTTTCATAGAAAAATTTGTTTTAGTCTACTTTAATGATATTTTGGTGTATAGTAAATCCTTAGATGAGCATATGGGCCATTTGAAATCTGTTTTAAATGTGTTTAGGAAGGAGAAATTGTATGCCAACCTTAAGAAGTGTACATTTTGCATTGATCGAATTGTTTTCTTGGGCTATGTTATGAGTGCAAATGGTATCAAAGTAGATGAGGAAAAGGTGAGAGCTATTAAGAAGTGACCAATGCCTAAGTCTATTTCTGAGGTTCAGAGTTTTCATGGATTGGCTAGTTTTTATAGGCATTTTGTGCTAGATTTTAGCACTATAGCCGCACCTTTAACTGCAGTAATAAAAAAGGATGTAGGATTTAAATGGGGTGAGGAACAAAAGAGGGCATAATTTTATTAAAAAAAAAAACTTTGTTCTACTCTATTATTATCTTTACCTGATTTCACTAGTACTTTTGATATCAAATGTGATGCTTCTAGGATTGGTATAGGTGCTGTGTTGATGTAGGAAAAACGCCCAATAACATTATTTAGTGAGAAGTTGAAAAGAGCATTATTGAACTATTCCACCTGTGATAAGGAATTGCATGCCTTAGTATGCTCTTTGGAGAAATGACAACATTATCTGTAGCAAAAATAATTTGTGATTCACACTGGTCATGAGTCCTTGAAGCACTTGAATGGACAAGACAAACTGAGTCGTAAACATGTTAGGTGGCTAGAGTTCATCGAAACATTTCCATATGTGATTAAGTACAAGTAAAGTAAAGACAATGTGATTGCTGATGCATTGTCACGCAAGTATGCGCTTGTTTCTTCACTTAGTGTCAAGTTATTTAGTTTTAAGTTTATAAAAAAACATATATATAGATAATATTAATTTTAACACTGTTATGAAGCATGTGAGAAAACTGCATTTGGTAGGTTTTACAGGCATAAGGGATACTTGCTTAGAGATAACAGGTTGTGTGTTCCCAATTACTTTGTGCTTGAGAAGCTTGTAATTGAGTCATATAAGGGTAGCCTTATGGAACATTTTAGGGTAGCCAAGACTTTAAACATTCTCAAAGAACATTTCTTTTGGCCTAATACTAAGAAAGATGTAGAAAAGATTTTTTCTAGGTGTATTACGTGTAGGAGAGCCAAGTCTAAGGTTAAACCTCATGGTCTGTATCTCCTTTTACCTGTACCTAGTGAATCTTGGGTAGATGTTTCCACAGATTTTGTGTTAGGTTTACCTAGGACTAGGAATGGCAGGGATTCTATTTTCGTGATTATGGACAGGTTTAGCAAAATGACAGATTTCATTTCGTATCATAAGATAAATGATGCCACGAATGTTGCTGACTTGTTCTTTAAGGAGGTAATTCGTTTGCATGGTGTCCTAAGAGTATAGTTAGTGATTGGCATCTTAAGTTCTTTACCTATTTTTGGCGTGTCTTGTGAGATAAATTAGGTAATAAACTATTATTTTCCACCACTTATCACCCACAAACTGATGGTCAGACTGAAGTAGTTAATAGAACTTTGACCACATTATTACATGTTGTCATTAAAAAGAATTTAAAAACTTGGGAAGATTGTTTACCATTTGTTGAGTTTGCATGTAATAGGAGTGTGCATTCATCTACTGGGTTTTCTTTATTTTAGCTTGTATATGGTTTTAATCCACTAACGCCTTTGGATTTGCTTCATTTACCTGTTAATAAGTTTTCTAGTTAAGATAGGAAGAGAAAGGCCGAAATGGTTAAGAAAATGCATGAGCAAGCTAAGCAGCACATTAAGAAGCGAAATGCATAGGCTGCCAGCCAAGCCAAAAGAAAGCATAAGCATATTACATTTGAACCAAGAGATTGGGTGTGGGTGCATATGCATAAGAAGAGGTTTCCTGCTTAGAGGAAGTCTAAGCTTATGTTAGAGGAGATAGGTCATTCTAAGTAATTGCGAAAGTGAATGACAATGCGTACAAAATAGACTTGCCACGTGAGTATAATGTAAGTGTTACTTTTAATGTTATTGATCTTTCTCTTTTCGATGTAAGTTCTGATTCGAGAACGAATCCTTTCGACGAAGGGGAGAATGATAATGGATCAAGTCTATAGTTAAGCTCACCATTGGATACTCATGATCAAATTGTTCGTGATATTTGTATGTTCCTCGAGGCCTGATAACTAGGTCCAGAGTTAAGAAGATCAAAGAAGCATTAAATGGACTTGTTCAGAACATAATGGTGCAAGAGGCCCAATCCATTACTTCACTTACATAGTTGAGCTCGGTTGAAGATTATGGATGGAACAATCTCATTCAAACATCAAAGGAGGAGAGTCGAAACCCTTGATAGGCCTCATTAAATATAGGCCAAATTTGTCACTATTCTTTGGGTTAATTACTTTTATTATAGTTTACAGGTATTTTGATCATTTTTATTTATGGACTTTTGAACTCGAAATTTATTTGACTTGTAGTACTTTATGAAACCTTATTATGGGCTAAATTTCAAGCCCAAACTATATCATTATGGTTTTCAAATTAAAAACCCTAATTTTTAGGAGTATGATGTATTTAAGGCGTTATAACCCTTAGCCAAGGGATAACACGAAAATACATCAATTTAATATGAGTTAATCTTTTCTTTCAAGTTCTTTATATAAACTTGAGATTTATAACTTATCAAGAGTGATCTTGTAGCATTCTCTTTCGAACTACCATTGGTTAGTTGCTTAATTGCGAGTTTTGGGTCAACAGTTAACTTTCCAACATTGGTTTGGCTATTTGGGGTTCTATCTACCTTTTTCGAGTTTTCAAAGCATCGTTCTTTGAAGGTTCACATCACGTGTTTGGAGGGACAACGATACGTAACGCCCCTTAACACCAATCTTTCTTAGTGTCTTAAGAGACGGTGATACATAACACCCTTAAACACTAATATGTTGTTGAATAATGTGTGATGAGTTTATTTGTTTGATACATTGAAAATTTTTTCTATTCAAATGCATATAATTGTTATATATATTTATATTTCATATGAATATGAATATGCAAGTGATGGTAAAGTATAGATATATGTATATACAGTGATGTTTGTGGTTAGCATCCACTCACTGAGTCATATTTGACTCACCCCCCTCACCTTCCAATTTTACAGGATTCCTTAATTTGGTGAGTAAACATAGTGTCTTAGAGACACAATTTAGAGGAGAGATCACCGATTGCAGTCACTAAGGTGTCGGGTCTATCTCATATCAAGATTAGCAATTTCATTTTTGTATTGTCATATGATGTGGGTTTATTGTTGGCTTTGGTTGCATGTATATAGTCGAATTTATTTTAGGATCTGTCGTAAACAGTTAAGATGTATATAATTTCAGTGGTAGTATGACGCTTCTGAGTTGTTGAAATGTGTTTATTTTATATGGATTGATGTTGAATATGCATGTATAGCATGTTATATAAGGTTTAGCGTGATGAGACGGACCTATTACTTGTCGGTAATACACTAGATTTAGGGGATGTTACACTTTTGTTATTAACAACTTATAATTTTTATAAATTATTAAAATTTATTATCGACAACTAGTATTGGAATGTGGTTAATATTTTTTATTATTGACAATTTGCAATCTTTACAAGTTATTAAATTTTATTATAGACAATTGCCAATAAAATGTGGTAGAAAGGGGAGAAGAAAGAGGGTGTTGTATAGTTCCAATCAAGAGACATTACGAAATCGTTAGTCGTTGAATCAAGCAATAATTTCACCAAATTACTCAAGATATATAGGGCTACATTTTGAACGGTGGAGATCGAATTTGGAGCACTGTTTCAACTGTTATCAAGTTACTATTTCAACATTATTTTGGTGAGTAATGTAACAATTAAATATTTTTTTAGGATTTGTACATGTTGAGCTTGTTTTGATTGATTTTATGCATACCCACTATTATTTTTGCAAAATTTGAACTGTGAACAAATGGTCTGTTGATTGATTTGTGATATATTATTAGTGATTTTGGTTAAAGCATGTATAGAGCAACTTATTCAATGCACTTGTAAATTATAATAATTTTTTACAACTCCTTAATTGATTACAGACAAAGTCTACATAGTCAATTTAACTTTACCATATGCAACATAAGTGATATAACAATTCATTTATTGTAGTGAGTAAACTCGTTTATAATACAATTAAATATTTGAATAATTATATTGTGTTAACTTATTTATAATTTAATAAATTTATTTTTTATTTTTTTACATTTAGGAATATATATATAGTTATATTTAGCAAAGCAGATGATTACAATTCGTTTATCTATTTACTAATTTTGTCAAGTTACAATTTTTAATTTTTAACATAATTTTTAAACAGATGAGTTTGAATCGACATACAACACAATTACAACATGATATAGAAAACTCGAATTGTCATGTTGCATGTTTTTTTTAAAAAAAAAATCTAATTTTTATTTTGCCAAAACTCAAAGATTAATATGTTAATACTCTATTTCTTAAACTGGTATTTTAATTATTGGTATATTCTTTTAAACAACCCCATATCTTTTCATGTTAAAATTGACATTAATGTTAATAATAAAATTTATTTAATGACTTAAATTTTTGGATAAAATAATTAACTAACATTGTTGTGTTTACAAACAGAAGGCATCCATATTTATAGTAAGGATGATATTGATGTCTATTCCCAACTTGACGTTTTGAAGTGCCAAGTAAAATTATCTTGCAACAAGTTGGAAAAAAAATATTAAAGTCCATATCTTTGTATTTATAATAACTTAAAAATATAGACTTTAAAAGTCCAAAGGTTTTAAGAAATAATAATAATAATAATATTTAAAAGTTTTTTTTTTTTTTTTGGGGCATCTCGAAAAACGTGGCCGTTTCGATAGGTCTCCGTTTGTACGTCATTTCCTAATTCATAAAGATAAATAAATAATAGAAACCCTCAAGAAACTCTTGATCTTGTCTGTAACAACTTCAACATATCCCATATTTTACGAAACCTTAAGAAAATGGGGAACATATCAAACTCTATTGTTACTGGTTGTTATTTCAAACTTTCCATTAATGTTGTAAGCTTTATAAATTACTCAAAGGCAATATTAGTTGTTTAAGTTTAAGCAATTTAAAATTGTCCATTCCATCAACTATACTCGGTTAGGTTAGGTTAGGTTAGGTTAGGTTAGGTTTTTGTGTGAATTAGCACCGACTTTGAATAGTTGATTGATGCAAATGAAATGAATTCATAGAAGAGAATACTTGTTTTGACATGATGATGTTGTTAGTCAACATTTATAAATCATTAGGTTTTGCAATTAAATTGGTCAGATTGCACTTACTAGTTGTTTAATATTTGCTTGTGGGTCGACAACGTTTGTCATATTTTGACCTTATTTTATTATGCGAAATTCAAATTTGAAATCTACTTTATTTTACAGCAAATCAATAGCTAAATATTCGGAGATTTTTATTATCATATTTATTATTACATAATTTAGCTTGATTAACACTACTGAACGGATGGACCCAACCAGGCAGGCTGATACCATGAAAAAATCACTAAGTTCACCCATGCAAGTATCAGTAATTTTTTTGTGATTAAATGGGATACACTTAGGAATTAGCCGACTTCACTTCAGCAATTTAACTGGGGTTTTGTTTCTACCTGCTCTTTTTATTTGGGCTCCATAATGAAAATATTAAGGCTGTCAAAAAAATAATAAAAATAAAGATCTAATATTCAATTAATTAGTTAATTTTTTTTATCTATATTTTTTAAGATTTTAAATTCTAATTAGTCCCATAATAATAATAATAATTATTATTATTATTATTACAATAAAAACTAAATTTCTTCTAATCTTAATATAAATGGGATTTAATTAACTTTTTTTCTATTGTAATAATTTGAAAATATAAATACTATTATTTTATATTCAAAATATTTTACTATTATTATTAGTAATTTATTTCAACAACATATTGGAAAAAATAAACATTGTATAATTTATAGCGATGCAATATTTATACTTTAGAACATTTGTAAAGTATATTATGGTAGTGTTTTAATTTTAATGTAATGGTAGTGTTTTGATTTTAATTTAATTTAATTTAATTTTTTTAAAAAAAAATTACATTCATAACTTATAACTAGCAATTATGTCTATTGTCACGGACTAGGCATTTGAGCGTTTGTTATCAAACTAAAAACTAGTATATTAAGTGTTGTTGGAATGTTGGATGTGATATTCTCACTCACTTTTCATATCAACCTAATATTGCGACATGGGATATATTATTCTCACTTGCTCAAATCACATTTTGCTATCGTCACACTAAATTCATAACTAAAAAGATTAATTTGTTAAATAGTACTGTGATATAAGACGTAACATTCTCACTTATTCAATTACGTGATGTTAAATTAATTTATCATGAGTTTATCGCACCTATATTAATCATTTGCACATTTTTTAGGTGACCCACATTTAATTTAATGTGACAATTTTTTATTAAACCATAAAGTACAAGTTTTAGGGGGCCATATGTAAATGAAAACCTAATTCTATCTCGCCTTACAAATATAACACAAACTCATAATCTATCTCATATGAAAGGTGACATTATCCTTGTGTAATTATAAATAATAATATTATAAAAACTATTGCATCCAAATCCATTAAATCACTAACTGCATTGATTTTATATTTTATTCTATCAATACTGTTATAATGAGTGAGTAATCAAAATTGCATGCGTGATGGTTTCAACTTTGAACAAAGGAGAGAGTTATAATTTTTCCAATACGGTGAGCTTCCAAATTCATCTTCAAACTCTGAAAACGATATATATGCTTGTGCTTTATTGTCTTCATTGAAAATTTATAGTCAAGCAATTAGGTTATAGACAAGACTAGACAACCCACATTGAAGTTATCCCAATTGGATCTAGCTTTTGCTCCATAGTTCCCACTCCACGTAGTGATCACATAATTGATCTTCTTTAATTTAATAATTTCAATTATTTTTAAAGTAATACGAAAAAACTATTTTAAATTATGGTGCTGATGCCATCTTATTATAATATTAATTATAAATTATTTGTCGTTAATTCATTCTAATCATGCATCTTGATCTTGTGATACTCTCTGCTTTGTCGTTTTGCCACAAAGCCAAAGCATATAATAATAATAACAATAATTAAAGGACATTAACCAATTCATTCTGAATTCTCAAGTTTTGCCAAATCGCTCGGCCAGATCTCGAAAAAGTTGAGAATTGTAACCAAAAAATTGAAGATTACTGTGAGAAGATTGAGTAAAGTAAAATTATATGGTACAACTGAATGTATTATTATAACATAACACCTTATTTTAATTTAATTTAATTTAAATACCCTAATTGCTTATAGCTTAAAATAGAATAATAGAATTAGTTAAGAGATGATTATTTGTCAATTTTAGTGAAACATAGAAGCTGAATAAGTTTTTAAAAGTATTTGTTTTCAGGTTTAAGTAAAGTTAGATTTAGTTAATGTAGTTTCTAAGTTTTTCTCATTATAATCGCAAACTATCATATTTAATTTGACATTTAAAATATGGATTATGATTTTTTAAAAAATATTTTTTATCATTAACTTTTAAATAAATAATGACATGTGATATAATAATAAATGATTCAAATTATATTTTAATAAAATTTACAAATTAATTTTATATTTTACAATATAAATTAAAAATATCAATATACAATCTAAACTATTCATTATTAATTAAATCAATGATAAAAAAAAAAAAAAAAAAAAAAAGACATGATCCTTAAAAGATAAGCATCATTTGGGTTTACTATCTATACTTGTAAAAATGATCTTAAAATATATTAAGATAAAATTGTAAAAAGAAAATATCATATATATATATATATTTAAAAAATTTTAAAAATAATATTTTAATCCTATTAATTTTAAAAATATACACACAAACTCTCATTGTTAAAGAGTTAAATATATCATATTATCTTTATTTTTATTCAAATTGATAGATTAAACTACTACTTTCATTCGGTTAAAATGGTAATGAATTTCTTTTTGTCTATTTATAACAAATAGATCCTCGACCTCATGCCCTATGGAAGTTTAAAAAAAAAAAATTATTCTTACGAACATTGAAATTTGATCATATAATATTAAATTATGTAATTTAACACTAAAAATTATTTTAGATATCATAATACAATTTAGGGACTTATTTGTTATAAATAAATAAATTGTGATTATATATAAAAGCAAAGAAATACAGGGGCCAAATTTTATTACTTAATTATCTAATAACCTCTTCTTTTTCACAAATTTGAATAGGAAAAATAATAGAATATTATGATGGCTCTAAAATATTATAATTGTCAAAAGATATTTATTAAATGAGACTAGAAAATTATTCAAAGTTGAAAATTAGGTTAACATTGCCAAACAAACCCAAAGAGATTATCTCAAGATATGAAGTCTCTGTCACACAAGAGTCTTGTTATGGTGGGGGTTGATATGTCAAAGTCAATAATTATTTATTATAAGATTAATGGTAATATGTACATGTTGTAATGTGAATTATGAAAAGTGGACACTTATCTTAAAGCCTCGCTAAATTGATTATTGGAACGCGGAGTTTGGATACGAGACCAAATTGATCATTTCTTGCCGTAGGTTACAGGATATATACAAACGAGTACTATATGTGATTTTGTTAATTAATTTTGTAATTAAGGAGGGATTAATAAGTTAATTGTATTTTATCTCTAAAATGAAATCGATTAATTAATTAATCACCGGCCTAAACTGATAAATATAAAACGACAAGAAAAGCGGTTAGTGCCACGAGCAATTGGACCAAAATGCACAACTTGCAAAACTTATCATATCTAGCGGACCCACTCTTCGCCTTCGGTTTATAATATCCAAAGTCAATCTTGGCATTCGTCTATATTAATATATATTATTTAATTTAATATATATATATATATTTTAATAATTATGTAATATATTTAAAATTTAAATTCGACTCCCATTAAAACTAAAGAGCCAGAGTCGACCTTTTCAAACTTATATAATGTTAAAAAATAAAATTAATAAAATTAAACTCTTCTTCGTGCTTATTAGATTATTAATGAAATAAAAAAATGAAAAATTTTAATTATTATTTTTTCATAATTTTCTTTCTTCTCGTATTTGCTTATAGTAAAATAAGAGATTTTTAGATTAATATAATTTTTTTAAAAAACAAATTAATATTGTTTAATAAAAATTATTTATTAAAAAAAGAATTTTAACTATTTTATAAAATAATAATATATTAAAAAATAATAAATAATTTTTGAGTTTCTAAAATTTAGTACATTAAAAAAGTGATTAGTCCTAATAATTTTAAAATTATCCGAATTTGTTAATTAAAACTATTTATTTAAATAAAAATAAAGATAATATATTACACTTGCATAGTTTAATGATAAAAATTCATATAAACTGACATAATTTATCAACTTAATTATGTAGTCTTGTTTTAAAAAAAATTAATGAATTAGAGTATTTTTAAAATAATTAAAATATATATATTAGATAATGGCGAAACCTTAAAAATTAAACCATTATTTATCCTTTTAAAACAAAAACTCAGTCAGTTGAGTACGAATTATGAGCTTGGCACTAAAGCCGTACGGAGTGGAACGTACGCGGATATGGGATAAAAAATACAACGATACGGCAATGTAATGCATTTAGGTATATACGTGGAACTGGATAGTGTCCATATCCAAAACGCATTTGGTCGACGTCAATCAAGGACCAAGTTGTTATTGTCGTTGCATCTGTCATCCCTATCTATTTTATGATCGTCTTCAAATTATATTTACTTTTAACATCTTATTCAACAAATTATTTTTAAAGGAATAGTACACTTCCAAACGAAAGTTATTTGTAAATACAAACACGGGTAATTAATAATATAAAAGAGTAAAATTATTATATATTTTCTTAGATAAATATATATAAATAAATAAAAATAAAAATAACAAGGAAACGAGAAAAACCGTTGTTGTACTTTTAATTAATTAAATGAGAATTTACAAAGTATTTTCGTTGTAATAAAACGACAATTTAGATGTCGTAGCGAGCCACTTTTGACTGGTGATGATCTTCCTTCCCCTTCCCCTATAAAATTCTCCCCTTACTCTTTTAGCTCCATTGCTCAAAAGTATCCATTTCTCCACTCTCACGTCACGCCTTAATATTTTTACATACATCAATGTCTATCTCTTCTTCAATCGCCGATGATCACGGTGGCGGTACAAGTACAATCTCCACTGTCCATCCAGACATCATCCAGACCCACATCTTCTCCCGCCTCGACGGCCCAACTCTTGCCGCCACCGCCTGCGCTTCCTCCCAATTACACGCCCTCTCCTCCCAAGATCACCTCTGGCGTGAAATCTGCACCACCGCCTGGCCTTCCGTCAACCACGAAAGTATCAACCGCGTCATCTCTACCTTCCCCTCCGGTCACCGGTCTTTTTTTTCTGATTCATTTCCGATTCTTGATCACCAACTGCCTTCAAAACACATTCTTGATCACTCTTCAATTCTCACAGATGAGTTCATCTCTTGCGTTGATGTTTATTACAAGAACTCTCTCATTATATCCAAAATTCAAGTAATTGAAACGGTAACTGGTTGGTTTTGTTGTTCACCGTTTCGTGTCGATTTATTTGACCCAAAAGAGTCTGTTACAACACCAGTATTACACGGAGGTCTAGACGACACGTGGCTAGAAGATCTCGAGGAAAATCTAACCATGAGTTGGATATTAATTGACCCATCACAAAAACGTGCAGTAAATTTATCGAGCGGGAGGGCGGTTACGGTGGAGCGGCACTGGTTGATGGGTGATGTGCAGGCGAGGTTCGCGACAATCATTGCCGGAGATCAACGGCCAGAGATGGAGTTTGTGAAGTGTGAGGTGACGGTCACGTGCGGGGGAAAAGAGGGAGGGGAGGTACACGTGACAGAGGTAAGCATGCTTGTGGAGGACATGGAAGGGAGGAGTTTGAGTGGGAGGGACAGTTTGATAATCTTACAGGAGGCTATGGCTAAAGGGAAGAGAAAGAAAGGGAAAGGAAATGAAGGGAAAGAGAAATACGAGGAATTTGTGAAGAGAAAGAAGGAGAGGAGAGAAAGGAAACAGCAGAGAGAAAGGGTATTGGATATGGTTTGCATTTTGATCGGAGTTACTATTTTTCTTGCATTTTGGTCCTTCATTTTGTTTAGATAAAAAAAAGAAAATGGTACAGTTTACATATACAGTTTGAAAATATTTGGGAGACAGATGAAAGATTTAGGTTTGAGCTGGTAATTCGATTAATTTATAATGTTTATTGATCAGCTCCATTTTTTTTTTAATTTTATTTTACTGAATGCTACTGAAATTAAGAACGCAGAGGCAGTGTAATACTCGGTGAAGCCATCTGGGTCAGTAATGTTAAATTGTTTAATTGCAAAGAAGCAATAAAGCTATTAATACTTGGTTTGATTCCACTCCATTTATGAGAGGGATTATTGAATGGAAACACTGTTACAGTTGGGCCAGTTCTTTCATTTGAATGTGGTTTTCGAATGGAAACATGGTGACTTTTAACTATTGTAAAAGCAAATGAGTTGAAGAAAGAGCAGCCAGTAGCCGGTCTATAACATTGACTTTGAATAAGAAAGCCGCAAGGCGGCGGATTTTTGCTCTAGTAATTTGTGTTGATAAACACCGACTTTTTGCACGCAATTTTTTGTATATGCGAGACAAATTTTGCTTAATTTCAATTTCTTCCTTTAATAATTTTTTTTAATTTATTGTAAAATAAACATTGATTAAGTATGGTGTATCACATAGAATCTCTATGACCTCGATTTTCTTAATTTAAATTAAGATTATATAAATTAAATAATTTCAATAATTTGTAAATAGAAAAAAAGAAAAGAAATATTCTCTAATAAGAATTTCTTAATTTCTTAATTTCTTATGACTTTCATTTTCTCCTCTCATCCCTCGGTTAGCTTCTTTAGTCCCTTTTAAAAGTAAAAGTTCAAGCAATTACAAATATTGGTAACTCCCTCAGCGGTGAATACATTACCCTAATTATGGATAACTACTCTAAAATTCCTAGGACTATTGGATCCCTCAATTTCTAATAACTATTAGTTATCAGTTTGATATTAGAAATTAAAAAAAAAAAACTATTTAAAAAAGTTTTGTTTTATCATTCTGTCACCCTCGCTCCATAATCTCATTTAGGATGACAATTATATTATATCTAGTATCAGATTATTTATACTATTGTAGCTTCATTTTTCTTACAACCTTTTTTATTTAAAGAATTTTGTAAAAATTAATCATACAAGGAGTATTTGAAACACACCTTCTTAACCATAAATGTACTTTGTTTATCTTGATAATAATAAAAAAAATATTCAGTAGCCATATTCATCTAAACCTATTCGAACTAATAAGATAGATCTTACTTCACCTTGTATAGTTATCAAGT
>JAXCLQ010047539.1:2844-19890 GCA_035584115.1 Cedrela odorata | reverse complement strand
GTGATCTGATGAAGTCTATTGAGCATTTGTAATCCTACAACATTTCAGAAACATAAACAATATGTCATAAAACATAAATTTGGTACAATTCTGAATTGTTTGACAAACATAAACAAATGAGAAGATTGAATGCTCACTCTGAATTTGAAAGAATAGAATCCCCGAGTCCTGAACTGGCGCCTACCAGAAACTTCACACAGTCTGTTCTTATCCTTCAAAGATTCTCTGAATGCACAGACCAAAGATTCCCACATATTCCTATTCAACGAATCACCAACAAATACCAATCTCTTCCCTCTCAACATCCCCAGCATTTTTCTCCCATCAAACCTGTACAAAATCCAACAAACACAACACCAGTACAACAAATATCAAAAAGGACTAAACTGTTCAAAACAGAAACTAAAAGTTTTGATATCAAACCTTGGAAGCTGACACCCATGTGGCCTCCACTTATATATGAGATAATCCGAATCAGGCCTTCCATTCTTGAAACAATTGAATGCATCGCCGATATAAGGGCAAGACCCAGGTGGGTAAAGAGGTTCAGAATCATCAACAAGAACCCATTTACCATTAAAGATATCACAAGAAATCAGATTTTTTATTCTGTTGTAACGTTCTTCATCTTTTCTTGAATTCCCATCAGTTCTTTCAACAGCAGTGACTGAAGAGAGCGTGCAGTTGCTCTCTGAATCCAAGACAAGGCAGGTGTTTGAAGAAGACACCGAAGTGAAAGGAGAGATGTAGCAGTTTGCAGCAAAGAGAAGGCGAGAAGTGAGAGTTGAAGCTATGATGGTTGGTGAGTGATTGGTTTGTGATGCTGACAGGAAGAGAAGTGAGAGAAGGAGAAGTAAAATGAGCAGAATGTGGGTTCTTGAGAGGTTGAGAGAGGACAATAGATTCTTGAAATACGCCATTAGAGGATTAACAGAAAAATGAATTGGAAAGAACAGTGTTGTTATGAATCAGTTCAGTGGATTGAAGACCATTTGATTGTGAAGAGAAAAGTGTTTTGGAGGGAAGGCTAACTGCAGTTACGAGGCCGTTTGGTTGATTAGAAACTGTTGTTTGGCGTCAATTTCTGCTCCTGAGGCACAATTTCCAAAGGGTATTTCGCGAGAGATCTCAATTAGGACTTACGAGACAAGTGTGCAATATAATTTTAGTTTTGGTTTCCGAAATCGCTTTATAATCGTAAATCTGTTTAATTGGTAAAAATATTTGAACTGATATAAGGGCAAAAAAAAAAAAAAAAAACTTACAGATTCTTGATCAAGTTTGAGGATTGCATTCAACTCCAAGTTTGGCATAATGGCATTCCATCTATTCTATTTTAATGGTCAAATTTTGGTCTCCAAGGTCATTATTGCTTTGCTTGAAGGATTTTTTTTTTTCTCTCTTGCAGACACGTATATTTTAAAAATATGAATATTCAGCAAAATAGCGTTGTGTGGTTCTATCTAAGCAGCGGTGTCTTGCTTCAAATCTGAATTTTGAAAAGTGTGGACGTGGGCATGAGAATTTTTAATGGCAAACGAGAGAGCTTAACCATAAACAGATATGGACTGCTAATTATATAAAGACATACATACTCCTAGTATTTTCTATATCGGTAACAGAAGGTAGACATTATCATGTTTATATTTCTTACATACTGCAAGAAATATACAATAAAACAAGACTCTTTCACTAGCTTATCAATACTGGACTTCATATCCGACTATCCGAGAAATAAACCACGAACTACGATCATCAATCCAAATCTAAACAGAATTATGTTGACAGCCTTGTGTGCTCTGTTTTCTTCAGCTTCAATATGCTCAGCCACATTGAAATTACCTACACATCACAAACGCCTTCAGATCAATACATTTTACAATACCCAAAAGAAGATTTTCTCTTCATAAGCTAGTAATAACCTACCTCTTTCCGAGCCATGGCCGCATCCTCCCTTGATTGTATCTCTAACATCCTGTATGGTTGCCCTATTGTAGAAAACAAAATGTGACAAAATGTTTTCTATGCAGTTGAGCACTAGGTGAGTTTCTGTTAGGCACGGGCCACTGCAATATTGGTCTGTGTAATCCGGTGGCACGTTAAGGTTTCCACTCTCGGTCAGTCTGTAGGATTCTTCACAGCTGCTGTAAATCTGACAGTTGGTTAAGGGAAAATTAGTAAGAAACTTGTGTAGAGAGGAAGAAATGACACAGAATTTATGTATAAGCTCTCACTCACATATTTATCATTCAAGCATAGCAAGGCTTTGGCGACAATTTCAGCTGGATCACCACTTGTAACTCCTGTTTCTTCAGGCACATCTTTTGCCTTCCCTGTCAAGAATAGATGCAAACAGTCAATACCTGTAGAGAAGAAGAAATGACAGGGAATTACTTCATTTCTTCATTCAGAAACCTGAGTTGCAGCAAAAGATAGTAATGCAAACAAGAATTACAGCTAAAACCCGGAGCTCAAGTTTCACAAAGTACAACATTGTAACAACTTGTAGGGAGTTTAAAATTCTGAAAGAAAGGAGTAAACTGAGGCTAATTATATAACAATGTCGTATCACTTCTACGGTTAGTTGCTAAGCATACAAATTTCAATTCTCATATTGACTGATGTAACCTGTTTTACCAATATTTTTGAACAATTTAACAAATGATCAACACTCAAATATGCGTGATATGTACACTTTTCATTCCATTGAACATGACCAACAAGCTGATGATAATCATCTAGAGTCTTATTGAACCTTCTGCAAATGGTAAACAAACGATTTAATAAATTTGGTGAATTTCATTGGAAAATGAATAAACTGCAAGTTTGGTTTGCTTTTTCATTTTGGGTATAAATTTGGAGGAATGCAGGAGAGAGCAGTTGGCATGCAAGTCACCAACTATTACTTTCTGAGGACTTCGTTTTTTAGAGTGTTAATAATCAAACCTAAAAGAGTTCATTAGGAAGGAAATTAGTGTTTGGTTCATGGCCTTAGTAATCCATGCAGGAAAGCATAAAATTGGTGCATAAGGACATGTGGCAATGAGTCGGAGTGAACACATAGCATGCTAGAGACATTTCCTGAAGAATATAAGATATTCCATTTCTGCCTTTCATAGGTTTCCTAAACCCACAGGTTTCAAGCCTCATCTAAATTACGACCAAGTCATTTCTAAGGATATGTTACATGAATATAAGAATTATTTTCCTTAGAAAGGCATCAGTACATATGATGAGTGGCATCATTGCAAATAATTTAGCTACCCGGAAAAAAAAAATGAACAATTGTGACAAAAAGAGGGTGAACTTTATACACAGAGTGGATACAAGTCAAATGCTGACAGGGAAATGGGCCATTTAAATTGCTGGGAAAAATACAAAAAATCAGGATGCATTTCTGCTGGATATCCAATCATCCCATTGATTGAGTTCTGCTTCACTTAGCAAAGTTACCATTTGCAGTGGCAAGCTCCGTAAATCATATTTCGCCACTTTTGCTTGCAAAAGAATGTTGAATTGTATGTTGTCAAACGTGATGCATTGATTCTCCCCAGCTTTAGATACTTCTCTTCCAATGAGCTATAGCATAATTCAGTCATAAGTGAAGATCGTAATGGAAGTTCAAGGCAAGTCGTGCAAAGGAAACACGCCTGCCTTACAACCTCCGCCACAAGAACACTGCCAATCTGCTGATTTCTGCACCTCACTTACTTACTAGGGCAACATATATATTTCCCGTTTCTTCGCCTCACGTGTGTTCCTTGCAATAGTGCCATAGCATGAAAGCTTAAGCAGTACACAAAGCCAAGTCCAAATTGGACCCACCAGGAATAAGTGCACCTTCTGCCAGCGAAATCTGAAAATATTTCATGTGGGAAAATTGGAGTATCTTATCATATGATATAAATGATTCCACAAATGCAATCAGCCAAACAGAAGCTTCGAAATATATAGCTGTATCAATCGGATTAACTTGTTTATTAGATGAAATATGACTATTCGTGATTAAAACACAGTTGGGTTTATTGGGAAATATATGAGAATTCAGAGAAGTAAAAGAAGATAACGTGTTGCCTCTTGAAGAAGCTTAAGTGTTGTTGCTATTGTTGTTGGTTTGCCCCCTAGGAGCTAAAGAAGAAAACAATCTGATGTCCGTCTGCAGAAGCAGGAAAGCAAATGCAAGCGATGTTAGCTCAAAGAAATAGGAAGTTTAGGACAAAACGACTTGTCGTTTTTTCTTTTAAAGTTCTCGGTCAATGATTTAGAACCTTGATAATTGTTGTACTTCAATTTAATTTTTAAATCACAATATATTTGAAGTATTTAATAAATAAATATGAATATGGAGTTGGTAACAAGTGTGACATCTATGTGCACTAGCTAATGATTCAATTTTATTATAAATTAAAGATAAAATATTATATTTTTAGTTAATTTTCAAAGTATTATTATTAAAATATTAATAATATACTTACCTTTTTTACTTAACTAATATTTATGGCACGCAATTTGACTAAGCACTCTTACTTAACTAATATTTATGGCGCGCAAATTTGATTAACAATTTTCTATTTAGCACAAGTCTATTCTCAATTGTCATTAGAGCTCCTTTTGACAAATAAATAATCATAAAAATTAATAACGACGAGGAGACAACGACAAATTAATAACGACATGGAGACGGCGCGCAATATAAGTCGTTGATCATATACAATTAGTATTTTATTATTATCTTAATCAGATTTTGTTACAAATTGAATAATAGAACTGCTGGTACTCGTAACCACACATTCATACCTATAAATATATATATATATCTTGGATTGGTAATAGCTAGTTGTCTTCTTTCAATTTTCATCATCAGAAACAACATGCAAACACAAAACCTTCACAAATCAGTAGCACTGGTAGTTGGGGTGACGGGCATGGCTGGCCTGAGCTTAGCCGAAGCCTTGAAGAGTCCCACTGCCTTAGGCTGTCCATGGAAAGTTTACGGCTCAGCTCGACGCCCCAAGCCAACCTGGTTCCCTTCCTCCGTCGTCGATCACTACATAACCTTCGACGCCACAAATTCAAACGACACCGCAGTGAAACTCTCTCCGATTTCCCACGAAATCACCCATGTCTTCTGGGTTGCAATCCAAGTGCGCGAAACTGAAGAAGCCAACATTGAAATCAACAAAGCCATGTTAACCAACGTGCTTAACGTCTTCAAATCATCTCCCGCTTCACGGCTTACCCATATTACCCTCCAAACCGGAACTAAACATTACATGGGCCCCATATTTGACCCGAACCTTTCGGCCCAACTCATTCCCCATGACCCGCCCTTTCGCGAAGAATATCCCCGGCTCCCGTACCCCAACTTCTACTACGCGCTGGAAGATCTCGTGGCATCACACGCGCCATCTTTATCCTACTCAGTACACCGTTCTTCCGTAATAATAGGCGCGTCCTCGAGGAGCGTGTACAACACCCTGCTCACTTTAGCAGTCTATGCTGCAATATGTCGACACGAGGGATTACCGTTTAAGTACCCGGGCAACAAATACACGTGGGAGCATTTCTGTGACGCGTCGGACGCAAGTGTGCTAGCCGAGCAACAAATATGGGCTGCGGTCACGGCCCACGCTAAGAATGAAGCCTTTAATTGCACAAACGGAGATGTATTTACGTGGAAGAGTGCATGGAAAGTATTGTGCGATGCGTTCGACGTTGAATTCTTACCGTTCGATGAAGACGATGAGTTTGATTTTGTGGGAATGATGAAACAGAAAGTAAACGTATGGGATGATATAGTGGACAAATATGGGTTATGCAAGACTAGGTTGGAGGAGATAACTTGTTGTGAGGCACTTCATTTTGTATTGCAATTTAGATTTCAGCACGTTTGTAGCATGAATAAGAGTCGGGAATTTGGGTTTGCGGGTTATGTGGATACGCTCAAGAGTATGGGCTTGTGGATCCAAAGATTGAGGAACATGAAGATTATACCTTGATCATGTTCCTTTAACGTTAAATGAAAAGTATTTAATAAAATATATTTTATGTTAAAAATAATAATTATTATTTTATATTTTATATTTTCATAAATATTAAAAAATATATTAAATAGTATAAACACGTAATAATAAATAATTTTATTTTATTAATGGTTGAAATTTCCGTGGTCAATTTAGTTTCGTGCTAAACTCATACTCATGGAAAATAACTATGGTGGCTGCGAGATTAGATTTTTTTTTTTTTTTGTATTAGGTTGTTATTATAAATTTATTTGCAGTATTCAAAAAATATAAATATTTTTTTATTAATTATACAGGTATTTTCAAGTACTTTTCTTGAAGTTTGGCAAAATCATATGTAGATACAAATTTTTTTAAAATTAATAGATAGTATCCTTCAATAGTAATATCGTTATATGAAATATAATTGACTAAAATAATAAAATGATTAAAATAATATTGTATGCATAAGTTTTATATATTAATAATATTTTTTACATACCTCTTCTGATATTTAAAAAATTAACAAAAAGTACATTTAAAAATTATTTTTCAATTTTCGACATCTAATATAATATAATTTGATATATATATATATATATTAAGTGTTAATTTATTGCACATATTCAATAAATTTAAAAATAACATATTTATTGTAATATTTGAAAATTATTTTAAAAATATTATATATTACAATAACTTTTTTTAGATTTTATTTTAATAATTCTTATATTTTTGTTCAATTTTAAAAAATATAATAGGTAAAACATTTAATTTATAAATTTATATTTATCAATCAATCACATATTTAATGATTTTATTTTATATTAATAATTATAAATTAAAAATACAATATATATTTATCAAATTAAATTAAATTTGATGTCAAAAATTGAAAAAAATAACTTTTAGAGATATTTTTTTATTAATTTTCTAAACCTCAAGGGAGGTATTTGAAAAATATTATTTATTGATGCAGCAAAAATCATTTTAAGAACTCTGTGCACCAGCTTCAATCTTCTTTGTTTGTCTGAATGTTGTCTCACCTAAAATCACATTAAGATCTAAAAGGGTAAAGTCGGTGGTCTGATACTTTGTTGCTTAAATTATAATTTTTTTTTTTAGGTATTTGAAAAAAACAAAAACAATAATAACCACAACTTATGCAAAGATAAGTTTGCATATCAATCTCTCTCTAGTTTCAATCCTCTTTACTTGGTTGCCCATGACTCTCTTTTATATATCATTATTTGTTAAGTCTCTTAAATTTATTAGAATTCTATAAAATTTGGAAATAATAATCTCAGACATATTTAGATTTTGGGAATTGCAAAAATTTAATTTTATAAGCATCAATTTTTCATAAAATTGTGAGATCTTGAACTCTTCTTGTATAATACATCTATAAGGTCACGGATCATTATTATAAAATAAGCCTTACTTGCAAAATACATTTATCATGCCATGTATTCTTATTATTGAATGATTCGGAAAAAAGTTGAAAAGAAAACAAATATTTCATCGATACGTAATTATTGAGAGGTCTCGAAAGTCTTTACTTAAAATATTTTCATTTACTTGATATGAACTTATATTGAATCACATATATAGGACTTTTGTCATATTGTATTTGAGACCATCATAACTAGATGAGATCTCAAAATTGATGCCCATGCTCAAAATCTTTTGTTTAAACTTATAAGATCTCAGCCTTTATAATATTTGAGATCCTTATCATTTTACAGTCAAAACTCTTTACTATATTTGAGTTCCTTATCATTCTATGATCAAGACTTTTTGACTTGAGTTAAATTTGAATTTTCTCTGTTCTCGCGAGACCTCAGCTTGGATCCTACATTATCAACTCCAAAATCTAAAGTCTATTACGCTTTACTTATAACCTATTTCATTTTTCAAACACTGCTAATATATAAAATATATATAATATTAATTTAATTATTTAATTATTTTAATTAATTAACGATGAAATATAATAATATTACTTTTAAAGAATACCACTTAATATATATATATCCTAGCAATGAATTTCCCCAACTACCTACCCATCGTTCGGCGCGTCTTAAAGGAGCGTGTACAACACTCTGCTGGCTTTATTGGTCAACACGACGGCTCACCGTTTCCGTATCCGGGAACTCGGTACTCGTGGGAGTATTTCTATGACGAGTCGGATGCACATGTGCTGGCCCAGCAACAAATACGGGCTGCGGTCTTGGCCCATGCGAAGATCCAGCCTTTAATTACACTAACGGAGATGTTTTTCTGTGGAAGAGCGCATGGAATGTGTTGTGAGATGTCTTGGATGTAGAATTTGTACCGTTAGATGAAGATGATGAGTTTGATTTTGCGGTGATGATGAAACAGAAAGGAAATATATGGGATGATATAGTGGAAAATATAGGCCATACAAGACCAAATTGGAGGAGATTACTTGTTTTGAGTCAGTTACATACTGAATTTCAACATGTTTGTAGCATGCATAAGAGTCGAGAATTTGGGTTTGTAGGGTATGCTGATAGGCTCAAGAGTATTGGCATGTGGGTTGGGAGATTGAGATTTGAGAGACAAGAATATCATACCTTGAAATAAAGATCAACGTTGGACGTTTAATGGGTTAATGTTTGAATATAATAACAGTATCATATTAATTGATTACAAAGCAAATGTATATATTCACATTCACACACAGAGATTGAACATTTTTCTAATAACAAAGGCACCTTATTGATGACTAATTAACAACAATCCAAAAGAGCATTCCAATGTGTACATGCAATTTCATGAATTGAAGTCTACGTGTATATATATATCACCTCTGACCAATTGTTGATATCTACTACTCTGCCTGCAAAAGCATCAACCAGAACAAGAAATCAGAAATAATTTCCAAGTATAATAACTAGTTGCAAATTATATAATGGCTGAAATTTGGCTACTCACAATGAGATTATCCCGGCCGGATGTGCAACCTGGCCTTCTCGGCGGCAGTTGCTGGTGCGGAGTTCTCTGCACATTGCAAAGAATTGAAGTGTCGTGATGGGTGTTGAGTATAAGTAAATAAATATTAGCTGTTAAGGCTACAAAGTTTAGTACTTGTAGTTTTGGTCTCAGAGTCTCTATTGCCACTGTGGAATTTTGGTTCATTCCAGCAGCTTGCTGAACAAATTGAAGTGAGCAAATCATGAATAATTGTACAAAATACATTAATGTAAAAGGGAAGGAACAATTGTATTTCTAATATTTGGTGACCATTTACCTTGTGTAATGCCCAGTCTGCTGAATCAAAGAAGGCACGTCCATTGTCCTATTTCCATTATAGATAGGGAGCTCTTCAGAATATTTTTTAGACATCACAAAATACAGACAGGTTTTACACAAATTTTATCAAGTGTTGACTGAATTTACCTTTGAAATTAAAGGCTTCTTTTTTGGTACAAGACCTCCATATTTCTTATCCGTAGATGCTGCCTGGTTTAGCACGAATGGAAAACAAAAAATAAAATTATGAGTTGTTCCTTTAAATGAATGGACTATTGTGTCTGTTTCTTGAAAATGTTTATCGTAAGTGAAATATACGTAAAATTAAAGGGGTTTAATGAAAATATTATTGTTTGTTCAGTTAAATAAACACGCGTCGCAATTCAATTGCTTAGCCAATAGGACAAAAACAAGAACAAACGAAATAAAAAGAAGCTCTCCGTGACAGGACAGGTCAACAAACAACGGCTAGCTACTTGTGTTTTGTATTATTATTGTACATACATAACAGTACACTGCCGACATTTTTAGGAATGTCTCTGATCTGATACAATTTCTACTAGTTTGATCACGTACTTACTCTGTCGTGTCAAAGTACTAGCCGTTAGATGTGGGGACCAACTCACACGTGCAACCATTTCACACCACCAGTCCCTATAAAATATCATAATTATATCTAAGCCCCATTTTCTCTTTGCCTTCTACACTAAAATCTGAAAATATCACGCCTCTCTCTCCATATTCGGTAACAAATACAAGGAAGAAATAAAATAAAATCTTGGCAACTAATAAACCAAATGCCATTGATTAATTAATTAATTGACTGTCACATGGAGGATCATACACGTGCACCAAATGATGCATTCTGGACTGTTGATTCTGTCATCAAAGCCTAAGAATATTAATCATACGGATGATCTACATTGATTGTCAGTTGGGTTCCAGACTGTCAACACCTCGGAAATACACGACTCCTCGAGAATTAAAGAGAGATGATATACGTACCTGAGGGTCTTGGGAAGAATACAAGTCTTGTCCATGGTTGAAATCAGCCATCTCTCCCAGCTGCTATTCTGTTAAAACCAGAACGCCATAGTTAACCAAGCATACAATTCGGTGAGAAAAAGGAAGAGAAAGGGAGAGAAAAAGATACCAAACAAGGTTATAACAATGAAGAAAACACAAGTAAAAACTGTCAGGATGTAAATACCAATTACAGGTTTATAAATATAAAACAAAGAGAGAGAAGAGGAGGATGCTGGGAATACCTTGAAGTGGGAGAAAAGGGAGAGATGCAAGATGGAAAGATAACTAAAGAAAGAGACAAAATGGAAAGAAAGAGAGAAAGGGGTTGAGTGAATAGGTGAGATAAGTATAAATCTAACTCTCTTCTTCTATTTATATATGTATATACAGAGAGAGAGAGACTTAGGTTAAAGAATTCACAAGTTTGGTAACAACAGAAGCTAAGCAGGTAAGTTATCCTACTACAGTACTCACAATTTATAACACAGGGTTTGGTAAGAATAGGATTTGGGGTGTGACACAAGACTAGTTAATATTACCACAATTTATGCTTATCGTTATAGAGGAGTAGTTGTCTAAGCCGTTAAGATATCAACATCTACTGGTCCAAGAGCAAACCCACATCGTACATACTTGCATGTGAAAACATGCGATGTTACCCCACACTCACTAGCATTTTCCATTTCATTAATTATCTTGCTATTAACAACATAAGAATTTAGGACAAGAAACGCCATATACATATATAATGTCTTAATTAATTGATTGATTAAGTATCTATACCTTCCTTTTTCAGCAAAAACGATTGTAATTTTAATTAAAGCAGTTCTAATGCTATGAATTGTATTAATTATGAGGTTAATTACGGTAGGGAATCTCATTCAAGGTCACATTTGATAAATTGAGGTCATTTATAAATATTGAGTTCTAGGCTAATTAATTAGAAAAGCTGCTGCACAAGTTGAACCAGCGGCCACTTAAATTCATTGTCTACTCTTTTACTTTCTCTTGCCGTCATTGTAATTAAATGTACATGAGATTGGACATGGGGGAGAAAATGGAATCAAATTATAATTCTATTTCTTGAAAGAATTAAAGAGCTCCTCTTACTTTCGGAGCACAGGTATTACCATAAAAAAGTACAAGAAACAAGGCTTAGAACCAGCAAAACTTGAGCTGGTTTATTAATTTATTGTTTGCCATTCAACAATTCCATCCCATTCAATTCTGCCATTGTAAATTAAGAATGGAGGGAATTCAATACCTATTCTATGTAATTAAAACTCACCAATTTAAAAATACTGTGTTTGTAACTTTTGCAATTGCATATGATTTGTCCCACGATTCATCCCTTTGCTCTTGTGCATTGATCAAAGAAGACTATTGGGACATTATTAAGATTTGATCTCCTCCAAACTTGATTGAAGTGAGATTGAATGCTTGACATCTCCAATACGAAGATCATGTTCGCCCATTGGAATTCTTCGAATTCCAAATTGATCCACAACGCTTAGCTGCTTACACACATGAATATCAACCCTAACATTTTGCTGTGACCCGGCTGCAATATGTACTTTATTAAAACCTATCAGTTGCCCATATGGAGACCAGTTTCCGGCAGGTGGCTTTGAGAAAACCAGGAGCGTATGTGTACCATCCATGCTGCCGGTGTTCTTTACATCGACGTGTACACCAAGTGAGAGTGTATTGCAATTTGTATGCGAGACCCTGATTGCTTTGCTTGATATTGTCAAGTTTTTTAAGGAATAGAGACTTGTTGCCAGGGGGACAGAAAACTTTTTCGGAGCCTTGGATAATGTGTGTGTAAAACTTGTGTAGCTCAATCCATACCCAAATGGGAAAACAACAGGGCCTTTATAGAAACGGTAAGTTCTTCCAGGATAACCTCGCGCTGGATCTGCTCGCATTGCCATGTTTGTCATCGGGACCTTAGCCAAGTAATCCTGCGGATACCATGTCATTGGCAACTTTCCTCCAGGATTTGCTGTTCCGAACAAAACATCAGCAATGGCAGCACCGCCAGCTTGTCCAGGATATCCAACCCACAGAATTGCACTGATCCGAGGATCGTTCTTTGCAAATGAAACATCAACAGGGCCGCCGCACATCAAAACTAACACAGTTGGGCCTCTGGAAGCCTTTGCCACTCGGGACACAAGTTCTTGTTGGTGTCCGGGCAAGAGAAGTCCTGTCCTGTCTCTGAACTCTGCTTCCAGTGATTGATCAAGTCCCATTACCAAGACTGTGGCATCAGCTTGGCGGGCTGCTGCCTCGGCTGCTCCAAATAGCTGGTTGTCACTGCAAGCAACATTTGAGCAACCTGCTTGGTGAATAGTCTTAGCATATCTCGAAATCCCTTGCAGCGGAGTAGTGTAACCGCATGCCACGCCTGAAGATTTAAGGAAAATGAGCATGAAATTATCTTCAAATTCATTTCTGACATCAAATTTCTGTAATTCAATATTTTCATACCTGCATAGTTGCCTATCATCGTCACAGTAACATCAGAATTTGGTCCGATTACTGCTACTGTGTCATGCCTTCTGGTCGAAAGTGGCAAAGATTTTCCAGTGTTTTTCAACAAAACAATACCCTGGTGAGCTGCCTCGAGAGCTAGCCGCTGGTGGGCTGGTGTGCAAACGTCTCTTGGGCCCAAGTTTCCGAATGGTTGGGCAGATGGCTCTCCGTCAAACATACCCAGCCTCATCTGGACTGTAATAGTATTTGCTAAAGCTAGGTTTACATCCTCCTCTCTTAGCAATCCTCTGTTTATAGCCCCCTCAGTGTAGACTGCCAGATAAGGCCCACAATCCAAATCCAAACCTGAAAAAGTTTACCCAATTGGGCTGAGAAGATGTTCAACATTGAGGCTCAAAAACGAAAAGCAAATGTAAAAAACGTTTTCGGTGTAGCTAACCTGCTTTGATAGTGTCTGCAGCTGCTTCCTCAGGTGTCTTGGTATAGTGTTGATTTTCATATAGAACACCGACGGAGTCACAATCTGATACAATGTATCTGTTTACACCACAACCACCAAACAAGAACAAACAAATCAGAAAGGAATTACTAGAAACACATGACGAAAACAATCATATCAAGAGCCGTCCATTTGGTTGACTCCTGAAGTCAAAACTAATACAGTGTGATGAATTCCACGGTACCCGTTAAGCCGCCATTGGCCTCGAATAGTGTTTTTGAGAATATCGCTGTCAGCACAAGTGGGTTTTCCATTGACTTGATTGTAAGAACACATAACACTAGCAACTTTGCCTTCCACCACACATGCCTTGAATGGCACATTATATGTATCTTCTAAATCCTGCTTGCTTACCTGCAATTATGATATAACCACAACAATTAAACTAATTATTCTACTTATTAAAGGCGGGAAATTCCTCTACCAACCATATTTGTATGCTGTAATACTTTGGTCCGATATAAAGATTGAGTACTTCATCTATACCTAAATTTCTTGGTATCAAAGAAATGGAAAAGGAATCTAGCTTCCAGTCAGCACTTATAGAAGTAGCTTTCAATTTCAATTTACAGGCACCATTTTGTTTACCAATTCTGATGCCACTTTCAAAGTTAAGACTAATACATATATGCATGTCGAAAGCTAAAGAAAAGTCCTAGCTAGTGGTCCTAACTGCGAATTACTTGAGCTAATTAATTATTGCTATGCGATACATCCAAGCTATGCAAATTTATCCAGTTTCTTTATCTTGCATATCTAAATTGACATGTAATATTTCAATGTTTGGCTCACTAATTCACCTAGCTAGCTAGAAGATAACTAAAATCGTTTTCCCTTTGTATTATACATTAAAATGAATGGAATTCAATGATATTGAAAAGGTGGTTAAGTTAATATCTTAGAGAGATTAGATTTAGCCTTACCCTAGCATTGAAATGGTAACGATCGACTCCATTCCAATTGTCAAGATCATAGGCTGTATAATGTTTACAACAAGCAGCAACCTTAAGACTGTTTCCTGTGCTGCCTTGCAGTCCTCTGACATAACTGGCAGCATATTTTCCTGCCAAAACCGGGTCTTCGCCGGGAGTTTCTTGGCCCCTTCCCCATCTCGGATCCCTAAATACGTTTACATTCGGACTCCAATATGTCAAACCAGCCGTTCCTCCATTGTACATTGCTCTTGCTTCATCCGAAACCACCTAATTAAGAATCAAATTATCATTTATTAATATTTAACAAAAAGTATTTTAATAAAAAATTCAACTTCTGCACTAATTAAAGACATATCTTAAGAACAAAATCCAAAATATAAATAAAATAAAATATTTGCAAAACTTTAATAAATTTTAGTGATTGTAAATTTACAGTTGTTGTATTCTAAACCGACGCTATAAATTATAATTATGATTCTTTCTATTTCATATTGTGATGATTGATTTGGAGACTTCCCTAAACTGTAATTGGGACCTTACAACAAATTGCTGATAATTATAACCATGAAAAGCCAATCTAACAAAAGCATTTGATGATGTACTTGTCAAGATTTAACGGCATATATAATTGTGAAGAAGACGGAAATATGCATGGAATCATGATATAGACAAGTAAATACGGGTATTATATATAAAAGTAAAATAGAGGTGATGGTATCATGGAATTTACATGGACCAATTAAAGGCAAGGCATGGCCATATGGGACAATTGGACAAATGGATGCAACTTTTGTATTCAATTACATAATTGAATTCATTAAATTCTGAGTCTGAGCTATTGAATATTTCTCAAAAGAGTTGATGTTCGATAGTTTTTTCTTTGTCTTATTGGTCGCATGTGATTCTCTTTGTTCTACATTTAAATAGCTACTGCTTCATCTTTCCTCTTATCTTCTCCCATTGAGAAAAAAGAAAAGAAAATTCAGAAAAGGACAAACTGACAAGTACATGTAGGTCTAGGGTAGCATATTATCTTCTTCCAATAATATACTGTGTTATTCACGGATTTCACAGCAAGTAGACAGTGAACCGGCCAAGGAGAAAAAGTGTTAAGATGAAATAAGATAAAAAGGGAAGTAATTCTTACTCGTCCAATTTCTTCCCACAATGATTCGTTGAAGGAAGCAGCGGTGGTGATTACTTGAGGGAAGCTAGTGGCCCCTGGAAAGGCCCCACCGAATTTAGTTCCGGGACCCACATTGGACACGCCGTGTAGAGCCTCAGACCACCACTCGTAACCTTGAATTCCCAGTCTCGGCACGGCCACCGCATTGTTTACAAGCAACCTTATTTTCTCCTGCAATGTCAACCGTCCAATCAAGTCCTGAACTCTCACATGTATCGGTAATGAAACTCGACAGAATCGTAAATTTCTCGTCAACCCGTTTCGAGGATCGCATGCAAAAGGTGCACGTGATTCCACGACACCAGAATTAAAACACAAAAAAATTATCAGAAGTGTGAGAAATGAAAAGTGACGTATGAAAGAACACATTTCGGATGGAGAGAGTGTGGACAGAAGGAAATAGGAAGTGTTTTTGTTGAGTGTTTAGGGAAGAAGAAGGTGTATATATAGGGACAGATTGCGTAAAAATGTGACATGATTTGGATTACACGTCGATGAAATAATATTGATGAAGCTAAACACTAACATCACAAAAAGAGATGGATATAAGAGAGAAAAGTAAGTAACACGCAGTTGGTAGTTTGGGGACTATCTATAAAGCTAAAGAATACTGACAAATAACAGAGAGTGGAAAAACAAAAAGGAAGCTGCGGCAGTAAATAATTACCATATCAGCCATAATCTAGAATACATAGCTAAAAGTTCAAAACTAAAACTGGGCACGTAAAGTTAGAGCATGGTCACGGACCTGCGAATCTCTTTCTTTTATGCAATAGCAACTAGTAAACTCACTTTCATGCGCACTCAAACAAAGAAAATTAAGGGTATTTCGAATTGATGTGTCGTAACTTTTAATTTACATCAAATAAAAATTAAATGCTTTCAAAACGAAAGAAAAAGAGAGAAGAAAGAAGTCAAAACTGTGATTGAAAGCCGCTATAGAAATACGTCCTGCTGGTGTGTGATGGGCAAGTTGGTGCGTTTCTTGTACTGGAGCATTGATTACTCTGATTACTGTAAAGTTTTCAAACATGTGAATGAGTGAATCTATGTAAAGTATAGCTAGGCTAATTATACGAAGAAGATGATCTCGTGACTGCTACTAGTTACCATTACCATAGATGAAACGTGAACTCTTGTCTGGTTAATTTTTCCTTAAAAAGAAATAAAAGAAAACAATTGTGTCTGTTTACTGACTTTATTTTCACATTAACATATCAGGCTTGTTTTTTCTTCAGGATTTCTTTGGTAACTGTATGCAAGCCTTTTAATTACAGTGTCACTATCATTTGGATATATGGTAGTTGATTCACGGATATGCATATCTGGAATATATTCTGTATTGTAGTAATAAAAAATGGAATGCCAACCAAGTATGATAAATAAATTATACCAACAGGATGACTCGCTGACTGTTATATAACAAAAGATATGTTAAGAGAATCGCACGGAAGCTATGAAGAAAATTCCCCCATAAGTTAAGGCAAAAGACATTGTTTTGAAACTAATAAATAGATAGTTAAATATTAATTACTTTAAATGTGACAAATTAAATTGAAATTCAATAGATATAAAGTTGGAAACAACACTTGGCAGCATGTTTTGAAAGACTTTATTTGTTAG
>JAXCLQ010047528.1:0-19895 GCA_035584115.1 Cedrela odorata | reverse complement strand
GGATTGGGCCAAGGCGTGCTGTATTCTTTTTGTAACAGATAAGCCCAAAGTTATCCAGGCCTGGCCCAAACAAAATAGCTTCAAAGCTTCAATCATTCAATGTATTTTTAACACTACTGTTATATATATGGTATATTATTTTGTTGATTTAAACAGTAATAGAATATTATTTTATTGATTTAAACAGTAATAGAATTATAGAGTGTTTTATAACGTGATAGAGAAAAAGAGATAACAAAACTTAAAAATTAAAGGCTTCAGCTACAATTTTTTTCTTACATTAAATAAGAACGAATATAAAAAAAATAAATTTACTACAATTTTTGTTATAGTGATTTCTTTTAAAGAACGACAGACAAAGGTGAGTCTACCATTACTGAATAAAATCAGTAATCTATAATTCTGATAAGACTACTATTTTTGCGCGTCACCATTCTTGATTTTATATTCAAGTATTAGCTGTTGATTTACTATTAAGAATATTTTCTTATTAGAGTACAATCATAGCATTCCAATAATCGTCTAAGAGTAATGTGTTGTTATCATTAAAATTTTTTAGTGATTGAGCCTCTCCTGCTATGATTCTATTCTATTGATGCAGGAGGTGATATTATAATCACATCACTTTATATTTGTTGAATTTAAGAAAGTTATGTTTACTGAGTTAGTAAAGTAAAAATAAATTATTTTTTCATTTTTTTTGATATTTTTATGTGGATTTCTCCATTAGAAAGATCGATACATGAAAATAAATAAATATGTTCATCGACTTGATGTCATAGGGTAAAGAACTGAAATTAAATCAAAATAAATTAATTTTCTATTTCTAATACTAAAACATGACTTAAATAAATCAGTTCTGATTCAGAAATAAAACATGTCGATTCGATTTTACAGGGATTCGAGTCAACCTAATCCTATGCTCACTCCTATTAAATCTTAACTTCAATTGAACTATTTATTAAAAAACTTTTTATTTATGATTAATTTGAATGCATTATACAATAATATCACATTTGATTCACACAATTTTTAGCAGACACAATAATAAACTCCTAATCAAATAATTTTTCCAAGTACAATTTCTCATACGATATAATGTTTAATACAATATCATTTACTGGGTATCTATTTAAAATAAATAATTTGTAAGTGTACTATTTTAATATACTAATCAAAATATTTAAAATTAAGAAGTAAAATAAGCTATAAGTAATAAAAGAATGAAAGGACAAGTGATGGACCCATGGATTTGAGTGGCTTGCATCGTGTTGTGAAGATTCCAGACATCAATCACGTGGATGCAACATCTTTTCTAACGCGTCTTTAGAATTGCCTATCAACTCTCGTCGTGTAAAACATGGGTTTAGAAGTCCGCTCGTATTGTGGCTCCTTTATTTAATACCAGAGATTCGTGGTTTACATTACGTAGACTAATATACACACGTCATATATTATTATTCTTCTTCTTTTTAACATTTTTATTGTAATTTTTAATTTTTTTGTTAAAATTTTTAATTTATAAAAAAATAATAAAAAATTAGAGAATAAAAATAAAACCGTCGAAGATATTATTATTATTATTATTATTATTATTATATATATATACACATACAAAGATATTATTTTAAATTTATGATGATTGCAATGTTAGTAAATGATGGACACAGAAGGAGACAAAGACCGACTAAGCACTAACCAACGATCCAAGTCAATGGAGACTACGCAAAAGGGATTTATTGGGCTATCCAGTCACTTTTTATTGGAGTCGTTCCCGTCCAACCTCTGAGCAAAAGGGATAGGGGAAAAATTGAGTCTCAAATTAGCCCATATTTTCAAGGTTGCTGAATCTGAAGTTTTGCAACAATAGAGGAGCTACGTAATGCTGCACTAGCAAACTACAATAATAGCCCCAAAGATATTCAGCATCTGGATATCGACCTTGGAACATCTTGCAAATCAGGTTAATTCATTTATTTACTAGCTTTATAATGGTGGCCTCAACTACTTACTCTGGCTTTTCAAGCTTGGTAGTCAGGAACAAGGACCTTTTCCTCTCAGCCTTTAAGTTCCAATTCTTGGCACTTCTCCTCGAAACCCTGGCAAAGTCTCTGACATTCTGCCTTGGACTCATTCAAGTCAAACTCAAGGGTGCTTATCCTCTTGTTGGACTCTGCTTGGGAAGATTCAGCCATGGCCACCTTGACCTGAAGCTCCTTCATCTCTCGAGCTTATTTCTCTTTCTCAATTTCGAACTAAGTCCGCTTTATGTCCAAGTTCCTCTTTGCCTCCTCGGCCTTATGCCACAATCAGGCAATCTTTGTTGTCATCGACCCCGAGGAAACAACATCAATGGTATCTTAGTGTATAATGGCGGCATGCTGCATCTGAACCAATTGACACAAACGATCAAATGTTAGGAGAAATAATGGAAGTCTTGTTCTCTTAAAAGCAAAGTAAGTGTCAACTTACCCGGCTCAGTCACCTCACTAAGTAGTCCAAAATTCCCCGAGGCATAGCAATCTAAAGGGCGTTTGAGTAATTAGAAGGGATCTCCAGTACCTGTTGGTTGGTGCAAGGGAGGAAATAGGTGAAGAACTCCATTTTATTTTCAAGGAGATCTTCTGGGATAAGTTAGGGCATAGCAGTGTTTCCACCAGCCTTCGGAGCAGATGTTCCCTTCTTTTGCCTTGACCCATCATCCTCTTCCACCAATACATCTTTTCTCTTGCATTTTCCTTATCAACATTGGGGGAAAAATGAGGTGACAGGTCACATTAGATTTCAACTCCTCTGGTAGGAGATTAAGCTTTACTAAAACCAGAAGCCCTAACAATTTTTTGGGAAGCAAATGTCCAGCCATACCAGTAGAGGCAAAAGGCCCTGCCTCGGTACTTGGGGCTTGAAGAGCCCTCTCAGCTTTCTTGCCTTTTGCCAACTTCCTCAACACATCCAAGAGGTTTTGCACTAGTTTCTTTGGGGTCATCTCTCTTGTTGCAAAAAAGGTCATGCCAAAATCATTATGATCCAGCACAAGAAAGACAGAAGAGAAAACTACTTACCAACTTTAACTTTTTCTAAAACTAAATGGCCCTGGGAGACACAAAAATTTACAAGACCTAATAAGATTAGGTTAGCATCAGAAATGAGAGACTTTTGGCTAGATGCCGAATATTTGGCCATTTTAACTCTTTTCAAATTTCGAGCACGAAACTCAGGTAAATCACTCTAGGTGATTGCATCCCCAAATAGTCTAGGCACCTGGGTGTTATTGTTGGAATTCCAATCACCACCGACAAAAAATTATTTATTCTTTCAATCCTTTTTGCAGAATGGATTACCGATGATGGGATTGCGTTTTTCAGATCAGGTTTGAAGATAAAACCACCCAGGATTCTTTACTAGGTTCCTCATCAATATGTATATATATTCAATTTCTTCAATTGTAGGAGTAGAATCTGAGATATGACTCCACAAAACGAACAAACCCGAAAAAATTCTTTAACTATTAAGGTTCAGTTTGTAAGGGACAATGCTAAAGGATTCAAAAATCCTAGTAAAGTAGCTCTGAAGTGGGAGATTAACCCCAAGGTAAAAAAGTTTTCCATTAAAGAAGATTTCACCATTAAGAAGGCAACTAAGGGGTCTTAAGATAAATGCCTTTAGGAATATTATAGCAACCAATATATGTTTCTAGGTCTGATTCTGTAATGGCGGAGGGGAATTAGTCCACTTCATAAGATGTAGTATGCTCCCTTGCCTCAAGGATAAAAGGGGAGTAGAGACTGTGACTAGTTCTTCCTCATAGTTGTTTTCCTTGAAAACAATCACGTTATCACTTGAAACAGAACTTATTTCTATTCACAAGAGAGAAAAATAAACTATAACGAACTGCTCAAGATCATCAACAACTCATGAAATTTTACCTATAGCCTCGAATCCTAGAAAGCTGTCTAATGTTTATCTCAAACAATAGAAAAACCAAAAATTAATAAAAAAAAAAAAAAGAAGTCAGAAGAATACGAAGACTAACCGGTTTGGTTAAAACAAAGAAGTAACTTGAGTAAAGAACAATCGCCTAAAACTCATAAAAAATCTTGTTACTGGCAAGGTTGTCTATAACGAGAAAAGGGGTAAGTCCAGAATGAGAGTGGTCTTGATACGGTGAGAAGAGAGTTGCAGCCTGTTGTGCAAAATCACAAGTGAACGAGTCGAACAAGTAATAAAATGATGAAATGAGTATCGTCCCACAAGGATTATTGTAAACTAATTTTTAAGACTTGAAATAACCCTAATTTTATTTGGTGAATGAAATTTGATTGATAGAAAATTAAAAGAAAATTTAAATACAAATAAAATAAATGAATGAGCTAAAACTCTAGGGTTTTGATTTCACCTTAACTAATTAGTTCCTCCCCTTTATTCTTTTCAATAAGAATTAATTATTTGGTTGCTAGTTGAGTATCCCTGAATTATTCACATAGCTCCTCCAAAGGTCTAAAGAAAATATCCTATAAAACTTAATTGAGTGCTATATTTCCATGCAAAGTTAAAACATTAAAAGATTCATTAAGATTTATGGATCTCTTTTAAGAATTACACAAACCATGCATGTATATTCCTATCCTACATGTAATTTATGACATTCAATACAATAAACTAAAATACATAAATTAAATTCCACTATCATTATGATTAACAATTCAATTAAATAGTGATCAATTATTTAGAAGCATTAAGAGTAATATTGAATGTATCAACCAAGATAGAAAATCCATAATTAAATTAAATAAGGGGTTGAAACATCAAAGTTAGGCTACATCATAATCCTAAAAGAATAAATCTACACCATAACAAAACTTGACACAACAATTATTAAATAACAAAACATAATAAAAGATCGAAAAAACTTAGTGGTTTGAAGCTTCGTCGTAGAGTTTCCTCTTTTACTTTGTTCCTCCTCTCCAAGCTCTTTCTCTCTCTCTCTCTCTCTAATGTCTTGTGTTCTAATCCTCCTTCATGTTGTGTACTTTTGGAATGGTGATTCTAATGCCTATTATTAGGCAAAGTCCACCTCCATTTACATCATCGTATGCATCATCATCCATTAAGCTTTTTAATTTTCTCAATACATCTTTTTGTATCATCGCTTACATCATACATCATTACTTACATTATAATGACATATTACATTATTGCTTACATCATAAATCATTAATGACATACACGCTTACATAAGCATGATATAATGTTTATTTCTAGAATACTCAATCTCTAAAATACGATAACTTCTTTGAGTTATCTCGATTCGAGTTATTATTTCCAAAATACTTGAAGTAATGAGCTGATTTGAATAAGATTTAATTTTACAACGATGATCTCGTTGTGAATAGTTACATTTGTTGGGGTCCACATGCGATTTTTCATAAGTTTTATCCTAAAAATGAAAAATACAAAAAGATGTAATAATTTATTTAATAATAACAAAATCAACAAGATCTAAGTTAAAATTCAAGTTTAAATAGATAAAATAACATTATAAAAATAGAGTTATCACAGTCTTAAACGAAAGCGGTAATAAAGTAATGAGAAGGGAGTTACAGCCCAGAATGAAAACGACCTTGATAAAGCAAGTTAAAATTTGCAATCCATAATGAAAAAATAACTAAAGATGAACACAAAAATTATGATCTTTTTCATTTTGAATCAATTACTATCACTCTTAGAAACAATAACAACAAAGTGATTAGACTTAGAATTTATTTTTCTGTGTTTTTCCGCTACGATAGAAAGTCTAAGAAAAGTGTGGATGCAAAGGAAATGTGAATGAAGGCAGTGAAAGAGCGAAAAAAATGGTATTTAGGAGAATGAATAACTCAACTGTTGATATAAAAAAGAGATAAAGGGACGAAATAAAGTCATGTTGGATAGAAGGTTAAAAGGCAATCTTCAAAATATGAAAAAAAGACGGTAATCATGAGGGTGAAGGAAATCTTTTAGGACTCGAAGCGATGTTGTTTGTAAGCCAATTGAAGGTAGACATATGGATGGAGGCTTGAGAAATTCGAATTGAGCATTTAAAGTTTACGTGTGGGCAAGTCTTTTGAAATAGCAACCTTTAGTTTTTTGTCAAACAGTTACTTTTTGACTAAAGCTACGGAGCTTAATGTTTGGGAAACGGTCTAGGGTATAAGTAAAGCTCAATGAGCTTTGGGACCCCGAATGGGTGATGCAGGACCTAAGCTGAGGTCTTGCAAAGGACGAAGGAAACCCTAGTTTAGTTTGAGTCTAGAGGATTCTGATTGTAAAACGACAAAGGATCTCAGGTATGTTAAAAGCCGAGACCTTTTAACCTTAAAGAAAAGGCATTGGGTCTGGACATCAATTCTGAGATCTCTTTTAACTGTGAGGGTTTCATATACAATATGGTAGAAGTCTTAAACATGTGATCCAATCTGAGGCAGTCTTAAGCAAATAAAAAGGTTTCAGGCAAAGACTTCCGAGACCTCTCAACAGTTTTATATCGAAGAATGATTCATTTTCTTTCTAATTTCCTTTTAGATTATTACATAAGATATATTCATGGCATAATAGATGTATTATGCAAGTAGGGCTCAAAATCCTGCCAATTTCAGAATATTGATACTTATAAAATTAAATTTTCATGATTCTTTGAATCTAAATATGTTTGTAATTATTATTTTCAGTAGAATCCTAATAAGTTTGAGAGATTTAATAAAAAATGAGATATAAAAGATAGCTAAGGGAAACCCGGTACGTATCTTTGGACTGGACACATTAACCTAACTTTTGTTTAAGCTGATATTTTACTCTTGTCTTTTTTCTTTCAAACACCAAAAGACAAAACCCTTACTTTACCCCTTTAGATTTTGTTGTGATTTCAGGTGGGACAACATCCAAACAAGTAAAGAAGATCGACGCTCGTGCATAGAGTCCCTAAAAGAATTTTTGTTGCATCAACAACAGTAAATGTGGCTTATGCAATTTTTGGTCTGTTATTGTAAAGGCTGCAGATGTGCCGAAGCCTTCTACTCTTAATCTCATCAAAAGAGTCAAATATTCCTATTTGCTTAGCTTGGATGTTAACTTGAAAAATGGGAGCTTAGCTTCTAAGATTTGGAAATTAACTTATTTGAAAAATGGGAGGTTAGCTTTTAAGATTTGGAAATTAACTTATTATTATTTTATGTGCATTTTACATCTTTGAATCAAAAAGAGAGGAAAAAGAACCAAGTTGACTTCTACAAGACGCTTGCTTCTTTTGGCTTGTGAAGGTAAAAGACTTTTGTCGTTTTGAGCTCAAAGATGTAGTAAATGCAATGCAAACTTAACCTACATATTTACTAGTAATGGTGGTTAAATTCTTGTAGAGAAAGTTAGTAACGTCTTTTTGTTATAATCTTGATGATTGGAGTGAATCACTTGTAACAGAGTTGATTGTGCATTGGGTTGGGTTTAGTATTGAAAAGTCTTAACCTGCATATTTATTCATAATCAGGGTTGAATTCTTGTAGAGAAAGTAACGTCTTTTTGTTGTAATCTTGATTATTGGAATGAATTACTTGTAACAAAGCAAGTTGTGCATTGGGTTGGGTTTAGTATTTAAAAGTCTTAACCTACATATTTATTCATAATCTGGGTTAGGCTTAGTATTAAAAAGTCTTAAGCCTACATATTTATTCATAATCTGAGTTAAATTATTGTAGAGGAAGTTAGTAACGTCTTTTTGTTGTATCTAGATGATTGGAATGAATCACTTGTAAGAGAGCCGGTTATGCGTTGGGTTGGGTTTAGCATTGAAAAGTCTTGATAATCGACTTGGACCTTATTACAATAGGCATTAGGTGGTTCTTGATATGAAAAAAAGGGACGGAGAGATTTGTCTTAGTTGGTGTTCCATTATCATCATCTTTTTTAAGCTTCTCTATGTCGCTTTGTATGGAGAGACGACTAGTTGGTAGTTCATTGTTAGAGTGGTGTATACAATTGGTGTCATGAATGTTGTTTGCGTGGGGAGTTCAATTTTTTTTCGTTCTTTTTAATCATTGTTCCTTTGGGCTCTTTCCCTCTTACATGATGATTCTTTGGTTACCTTGGGTTGGTTTATGAGGATTTGTGTCTTGGCGTATCTTTCAAGAAGCTGAAATGGAGTTGACAAAAATTTTCTCTGTAAGTATGGTAAAATATGCCAACTTATGTTCTGAGCAACGTCGATGCCTGTTCAAAGGTTTTTGTGGTAAAAAACTACAAATTTCTTCTCTTTGGAGGACGGGATGGTTTCTTTGTCCCAAATAAATTAACATCTTAATGAATTTTGTCCATTGCAGTCTAAAAGAAGGAACACTCAATTGGGAGATGTTGCAGTTCAAGTCAAGGTTTCCACGTGAAGTTTTGCTCTGCCGAGTATGTTATCTTCTTTTCCCCAAGTTCTACCATTTTTCGGTTATATACAATAGTTTATAGAGCAACGATTGTGAGTTTCTGTTGCATCTCTGAAAATTACAAGTTTTTTACTTCAATATGCAATCATCGGCAATAGATATGTTCCCTCTGGCCCTCCACCCTTTCCCTTCTTTTTTGATATATCAAAGCCATTGATTTTAACCTTCTTGTTGATCAAAGAAGATGCTGGCGCTGGAGAAATGACAGACGAAGCCGTGTTTGTTCTGAAGAAATTATGTTTATTTCTGTATTGTGAGCTTTTGATTGGTTTGGATTCTTTTGTAGGGATTAAGAATGTGAAGTGTGTTTGCTTCCTAAGAAAATGGAAATGGAGGCGGCAACCGAGAAAGTAATCACGACACTGAAAAGAGGAACTCGTGGCAGGCAGCAGCTCGCTTGCAATGATCGGGACTGTTGGCAAAGATGTTGATATTACTGGGCCGGAAAATTGGAATCTTCTGTCGAGATTTTTATTTTTTGTTTTTGTTGTCAAAATGAATAAGAAAAGGATTGGGCCAAGACATATCCAGTTTTTATTTTTATTTTTTATTCTTTTTCCTGGATCAGTTAAGCCCAAAGCTATCCAGCTTTAGCCCAAATAAAATAACTTCAAAGCTTCAATCATTCAATGTCTTTTAACACTATTGTTATAAATATATATATATACACACACACACACATAGTGGTACATGTATATACATAGTGAATTAGGACAAAAAAACCCCAATCTTTAACATAATATTTTAATCTATTTATATATTATTAGATTAATCTCATTTGAATAATTAAGATTGTATTTTATATGTATATTAATTACACATGTTATATTTAATTTCAATTATTAAAAGTGTATTGATTTAATGGTTGAAAAATTAGTTTTAAAAAATTGTATAAAAAGTTAAAGATATTCCGATCCTTCCACCCCTCTATACAATGGTATATAAATAATAATAAAAAATTGTGTAAAAAGTTGGGACTCTTTATCATGACCCATATATATAAATTCCCTTAAATCTTAACTTCAATTGAATTATATATTAAAAAGCTTTTTATTTATGATTAATTTGAATGCATTATACAATAACATCACATTTGATTCACACAATTTTTAGCACACACTATTATAAACTCCTAATTAAATAATTTTCCCAAGTAATTTTCTGTTAGATACCATGATAGTGAAATATATAAATGGATTATACAAAGATTATAGTCTTAAATTGTTGTTTATACTGATAGGGTATCGCCTAAGGAAAATAAAAAGTTAGACAAAATGGGATGGAGTCCAATTTTTGAGTTTCATGGGGAGAAAAATGTTTTGTATTACAAATTCTTTATGCAGAAGTACTTAATATTATTATTATTATTATTAAAAATAAATAAATTATTGTGTATACTTCTCGAAAACTTTCTAATTATTTTTTTTTATATAAAATATATGAGCTTAAAGATTCCTAAAAAAATCAATTATTAATATGATGATAACTTGCAATACTTGATCGTACTAGTTTAGAATATGTTTGATATTAATTTTTTTAAAATTTAAATTTAAAAGTAAAGTTGAAAAAATGTTTTGTAAACACTAATTTTCTTTAAAACCCACACATATTTTTACTAACATATTAACATTTAATGGTTCCATTCTTAATAATTGTAACTTCAAAGTTACAACACCTCAATCCCAAATATATCATTAGCCGTGATATTTACAATATAGCGTAAGATAAGTTAATAGACTGCAACTTCTAGATTCTATGGTATATTTTGGTTGAAATACTCGTAGTTAGTTGAAATAAGAAATATAAATATTATATGATGAGTTTAGTTCAAATAATAATAATAATAATTTTTTTTGATTGTATCCCAATTTGTTATTTCGAATAACAATATGATTTTCATCAATTACATAATAATATAAAGTAATTATTTATTTTATAAATTATAAATTTTATCATATAATTTATAAAAAATCAGTTGACTACTTCAAATATAACTAGAAAAAATTATTTAGAATTCCTACTATTACTTTAACCCTAAGTATCCAATATTTAAAAGTCAAAATATATTGTGTCCCACTTCCAGTCAATTTATTGGACTCATTCCAACTCTGAGCAAAAGGGATCGTGGAAAAATTGAGTCTGTAAGTAGCCCTTATTTTCAAGGCTCTGAATCTGAAGTTACGCAACAATGGAGGAGCTAAGTCAAGCTGCAATGGCAGATTACAACAATCGCTCCAAAAAAACTCAGCGCCTAGCCAAGAAGTTCTTCAAATCAATGGACTTGAACAGAGATGGCATGGTTAGCCTCACCGAATTCGTTGAGTTTCTTCAACAAAGAGGCTACCGGTGGATTGATCCCAGTTTCTTCTTTGCACTCGATCAAAATCATGATGGCAGCCTGGATTTCTGGGAGTTTCTCACTTTGCATTACATTGTAAGGACCCGACATGTTTGCTGCAAACATTGCCGAACCATCCTCACAGGGCTTTATTTTACGTGTGTTGAATGCTTTAATCTTCCAGGTGATACTTTCGATCTTTGCTCGACTTGTTACGTGGAGCGGAAGTATAGCCACAACCACGGCCACGGCCAGTTCTCGGATAGCTACGTTCTGCTCCGGAATAGAAGACTAGGGATGAATACGGTAAATAAAAGTTTTTTACAGCTCATTTTTCATTCCAGGAAGAAGAACAATATGATAGATGTGATTCTAGTCATTCTTTCTTTCACAAATCAAAAATATTTTCATCTGAATAATGTTATAGTTACAGTTTGCATTATATTGTTCAATTGAGTAATTTGCATTTTGTCAAGCTAAATATTGTTATTTCCAAATGCATCCTTGCTTTACAATATGGTATATATACTCATAAACAGTTTAAATCCTGTGTTTGTAATGATGCAGCCAAGCCATCCTCAACCTACTGCCATCGTTCCAGCTGATCCTGCAAAGGTTTGGTTGTCTCCTTCTTATTGAAATTAAAACGAGTTTCCATCTCCTAATAATTTCACCTTTTAATTTAGGGTATTATTAAAATTAAAGTGTGTTTCTATCACTCAATTTAAATGTGAGTGATTACCAAATGCTTTTTCATTTTAAAATTATGTTTTTGCTACAAGAAAGAATATTTTCTAATAGTTTTATAATTATTATTGTGATATTTATTTAAATTTGCAAAATAGAAAACAATTTTCAGAAGTAGTGTCCAAACCATCCTAATAAAACAATTTGATTTTGTATTTGCAGAAAAAATCGGTGAAGTTATTTCAAGCTTTGGAGAAGGCATTAGGAATTGGGAGTACGGCGGCTATTGGGATTACGGCGGCTATTGCTGGTAATGGTTGTAGTATTGTGTAATATTTATTATGGCACGAAATAAGTAGACAGGAATAGACATCAAATTCATAAACATTGAACTACATTTTTGTTTGTGAAAGAGACCAGAAAAATATCTCGGTTGATTATGGTAATATACATATATCATATATTCTTCTTCTTCTTCGTTTTGTCTTTAATGTCCATTGAATTGCCTGAAAGAAGAAGATTCCTTGAACCTATCTCACAATTTTAGTAATGTTATAATTGTTCTAGGACAGGTTATGGTAATATACATATATCATGTATTATTATTCTTCTTCTTCTTCTAAATATTTTCATTGTAATCTTTAAATATTTCGTTAAAATTTTTAATTTATAAAAATTAAAGAATAAAAATAAAAGAATCGAAGATTAAATAAAAGAGTTAGAAAATAAAAAAGAATGTATACTACTCTTCACTTGTGGAGACATGGTTTTTATCATTACTTATAAATTAAGAGTGCAGATCAAATACGTGGGAAGGCACCAACTCCAACTATTCAAATGAAATTAATTTTTCAAGATAAAGAATGATAAATTCTTTCATATAAACTAATTAATAAAATTATATTATCGTATATATCTGATATGTATATATATAATTTTATAAGTCCATTTATGTAAAAAAAAAAAAAAAAAATTATATTTTTAAGACTATTGTCAACAGAATAAAAAAAAAAATTGATTTAAATTTAGAGTCAGGCACAGTCGACGGATAAATTAAGGTATTTAAAAAGAGAAAGCGAAACACTACCTACCGAATGCCTAACTAGAAAATTAGGTGTCTGTGCAGTTTGCAATTTGTAGAAATATCCACGAGATTTATCTTCGTTCTTTCATTCATTCAGTTTTGTCCAGAGAGATTCAAACAAATCAAAGAGTGAATAATATCCCAAGTCTTAGTTTCCCACTTGTTGTCGACTTCCCCAGTCATTTTAAGCCTCAACGGGTTTGCAGATTTATACACGCTTCTCTAAAATATTTCACCGTCTTCGATGTTAAATTTATTTTAACGCATTGGGTGAATGTGCAACTGTGTTTGTATCCTAAGAAAATGGACATGGCACGGAGCAGCTGGCTTCTATTGATTGATACACTTGGCAATGACGTTGAAAATTATAGTATTTTTGTAAACAAACCCCCCACATAATACCATAATTAACCCTATTATAAGTTAACATATTTTATTAAGTACACAACTTTTAACCAAAAATTAAAATTTGATAATTGTTTATGAAAAAACTAAGTTTAAACTATAATACACTGAGTGGTGAAAGATATTTTTAACAGCTGAATATTTAAATAATCAATAAATTAAAGTATTTTAAAAATTGTTGAACCTATATTAATAAATCTTAGACAATCAACACTACAAAAACTACAAAAATAAATATAATCTAAAATAATAAACAATTCAAGCAATTCAAACAAGAATTTGTTAACGAAGAGAAATCTTATGAAGAATTTTTCACATAATAAAAACTTTTTGGACTAATACATGAGCCATCAAATATTCCACTAAATAAAGAAGAACTTATAACCGATGATTTAGTATAATAACTCTTATAACTTAAATCTGACTCGCTCTATAAGTGACTCAGTCTAAGCAGTCCGTTATTTAGAACTTTGAAATCTTCTTTCTTTCATAGAATCCTTAAATGATACGTTCACAAGGTTAAAATTTTAGCCACTAACAGTAATTATATCTTTGAAGATTTCTCAGTTAGATTTGGGTTATGAACAATGTTAGTATTTATCAAAAAAATATGCAATGAAAAAATTTTGATCACTAAGAAACTTCAAATGTTCAAAAAAAAAAATTAGGTTTAGGAAAATTTTGTTCACTGCTTGAGTGGAAGGTGAGCGCAAAGTTGGCAAGTTGTCAAAATGAATTGGCTACTCAAGCGCAAAAATACTGTTCATAAATCACTATCCCTCACTCCAGCACCAGTCAACGGTGTCTTGGCACTAAGCTTTTACTTAGCACATTCGGGTATTGTTCATATGATGCTGTTTATTAATATTGTTTACATTACACTATTTACATCCTCGTTATTGACCCAAATTCAACCGTTTCGACACGCAATAAAACAACATAAAATCTGAATCTAATAGTTATTATATACAAATATTTATCAAATTATTTTTTTTGATAATAATAATATAATACTTACTTTTTTCTTCTTAATTTTTTTATTGTATATTTTTTTTAATTAATTTATATTTATAAATTTTGGGAATATAATTAATTTTTTAAAAAAATATTATTGGCATATTCTAGTATAATTCTAAACAGAAAGTATTATTAAAATATAATACATACAACATAATAGGAAGAGAGTTATAAAATATTCACTTATCTCCCGTCTTAATATCTCTCTCTTCGTTACTCTCAAGTAAATGTATTAGGGGTGTTTTAGTAATTTACCCATTATATTAATTATTTCTTTTATTTCTCTTTTTACTATTATCGTTCTAGTACCCTTTGCCAGGAATCAGAAGAAAATGTTTAAAATTATTTTAAATTTCTAATGATCGCAACGTTAGTAAACGATGGCCACACTAGGATACAAAGATCGACTAGGCACTAGTATGTATGTAGTTTAACTTGTATTTATATACAAAGATATTATTTTAAATTTCTGATGATTGCAACGTTAGTAAACGGTGGCCACACAAGGATACAAAGACCGATTAGGCACTGGCCAACGATGCAGGTCAATGGAGACTACGCAAAAGATGGCCACACAAGGATACAAAGACCGATTAGGCACTAGCCAACGAACCAAGTCAATGGAGACTACGTAAAAGGGATTTATTGGGCTATCCAGTCAATTTATAGGACTCGTTATCGTTCCACCTTTAAGCAAAAGGGATCGTGGAAAAATTGAGTCTCTAATTAGCCCTTATTTTCAAGGTTGCTGAATCTGAAGTTTTGCAACAATGGAGGAGCTACGTGATACTGCACTAGCATACTACAACAATAGCCCCATAGATATTCAGCATCTGGCCTGGAACTTCTTCAAATCGTTTTGTCTTCAATTTCTATTGAGTTGCCTGAAAGAAGAAGATACCTTAAACCTATCTTACAAGTATTAGGGTTTTAATTTTCGGGCAATATTTTCTAGAAAGATGAAAATCTTAGTAACGTTATTATTGTTCTAGGACAGGTTATGGTAATATATATATGTCATATATTCTTCTTCTTTTATTTTAATATTTTCATTGTAATATTTAATTCATTTGTTAAAATTTTTAATTTATAAAAAAATAATAAAAAATTAGAGAATAAAAATAAAAGAGTCGAAGATTAAATAAAGGAGTTAAAAAAAAATATAAAAGAATGTATAGTACACGTCACTTGTGGAGACATGATTTTTATTATTATTTATAAATTAAGAGTGCATATAATCTTTTAACTCGTAATGTTAAAAGTTTCTATAAAAACAAAATAGTATATATATATATATATATATATCCGAATATTGAGAAATTTAGAAAAATCCGAGTAGAAAGATAGTCATATGGTAGACAAATCCACGTAGGAAAAATTAAAGCCATTAAAAAAAATGAGAGGTCAAGAGTTTCATGAGAAGCTTCAATTACAATTTCCAAGTAATTAAACCCAGCAATGAAATTAAATTCACAGTTTTAATGTAGCATTTCTTTCCACTGTTTGAAGTTCAGAGCCCACAACTTGCACCACTAGATGTTTAGTCGTTGCTGAGACTGAACTGAGCCTTTTCCCTCGACTATTTATAGGACTCGTTCTCGTTCCACCTCAAAGCAAAAGCGATTGGGGAAAAATTGAGTCTCTAATTAGCCCTTATTTTCAAGGCTGCTGAATCTGAAGTTTTTCAACAATGGAGGAGCTACGTGATGCTGCACTAGCATACTACAACAATAGCCCCATAGATATTCAGCGACTGGCCTGGAACTTCTTCGAATCACTTGACATGAATGGGGATGGCAAGGTTACCTTCTCCTAATACGTTGTTCAGTTTCTTGAACAAAGTGGCAATTATTGGATTCATATCAATTTCTTTAAAGAACTCGATTGAAATGGTGATGGATGTTAGAGATTTGGTGCCCTAGTAACCAATCTTTCGATATTTTATATATATATATATATATATATATATACCTATAATACCTTATAGTTATTATATATCATGTACATATTTATGTATTTATTTTATTATTATTTAATTAATATTACGGACATGACATACTCTTGAAAATATATTATAGTTGTAATATTCTAAAATTTAAACAAAGAACATTTCGGTCATTTTACACATGAGGAGTAATTTTGTCATTTTATAAATTTATGTCGAGGTGTTAAAAATTGAGCTAATAACTCTATATTAATATTTAATTAACTATTGAGAGTGAATAAATAATAATTTGTTAAGTTTAGAAAATTTTCCTTTAAAGCTTTATTCGCGCACCCAACTTTCAAATAAAAATCGGCGTTGATTGAAAAATCTAATTAATAAACGGTTTATTTTTTGTGAAAGAGGATTCGATAATGATCGATATGAATTAAATTATAGTCAAATATGAGGTCAAATGAGAGAGAATCGACGCCTGGAATATAGAAAAATAACAAATAACATGTTTACCCTTCCAACTTCTTTTCTCTTCACTTCTTTTTAGGGGCAAATGAATCATTTACGTACATTATATGAAATTGATTTAGACAGAATGCAAACCTGGGTGTTCTTCTTCTTCTCATCCCGTGAGTACCTTTCTCCTTCCCTATTAATTTTTTTTAAAATTTATTCAAATTACTTGATTTCTAACTGATTAAAGTTTCGTTTCTTGCTACAAATCACTCGTACACGACACGGACTACACTCTAGAAGCTTTGTTCGAGTGATTCGGTTAACAATTAAGCCAGAAGGAGAATAATGTTACTATTTACAAATTGAAAATTTCTAAAATTACTTGCAATTCGGACGTTTTAGGATTAAATTGACCCATCGGTATGATTCATAACTTCGTTATTGTCGTATTTATGCACTTTTCGATAATTTACTGTTCATCACGGGGGTACTGTTCATACAAAATTACTATTCATACTAGAAAAAACTGTTCATGCCGGAGTTACTGTTCATCTCGGGCTTTTTTCCCGATTATGCTTGTTTAGGTTAGAATCAGATCGATTAGCTGTTAGATTAGGTAAAATGAAAATTTGTCGGAAGATATAGTTAGTAATAGTAAATTAAGTATAATCGACACCTCGATTATTAATCACTAGATTTTGGATTGTAAAAGAAAATATAATTCAAAAAAGAGGAAAAACTTGTTATACATCAGTGTCGTAATTAAACTTTTAGCATGTGTACTTCAATTATTACGTTAATAATTAGTATAAATATGTTACAGATACGCCAAGGAAGCGACCACCCAGCCCATAGTGATCTAATTTTTGTTCTATTTTTGGCGACACTTATGAGTGAAATTTTTATATGCTTTTTATTTCTTGAAAACTGTTTTATAAAACTTAATGTTTTACGAAATAAGGAATAACATATTTATAAATTGATTTATATTCTATTTTTATATGGAAAATAAATTGATTTACATTTTGTTGTAGAGGAGTTGTTGAGATATTGATTTTGAGGTCAAAAGGCGGCCATGGTGTTTTGAATTGTGTTTTATTTTTTACTTCTATATTTCTGATAGTATGCTAGTCGTTATTTTAAGTTTTACTTAACCCTAACCGGGAGATATAAGGGGAAAAGTTTATGTGCTTTGAAAGCACATCCTGATTTGTGTTCTGTGAAGGTACCAGTATATGTGAGAAGTAGGGGGTGAAGGGCGATCTGATATCAGACATGAAATCTATACATATCCCTGCATATTGTTCTGTTTTCATGTGACTATTTGAAATTATAATTCTGAAATTATAATAATAAGCAGTGGATGTCATGTTAACATAATTTATGTTTAAATTGATTTTAACTTTAAACATATTTTATATCGAAACTGAATTTACTTAAAATTATCAATCTAATATCCACTCATTGAGTTTTTCCCAAAACTCACCCCACCACAGTTTCCAATGATTGCAGGATTTCCTTTTAGGTGAGAATTCTAGGAGATATTCGTGAAGAGCATTGGAATTCCAGATTCTTCATACAGTCACTTAGGGGTTAATATTTTTGTCTGTTTTGTAAATTGGGCACGACGCCCCATTATGTATACACATTATGGGTGTCTTTTGTACATTTCTATGTATATTGACATTTGTGCATATGCTATTTTGTATATGAGTATCGTGGTATATGTCTAGTATGGTATTGATGGGCATGAAGCCCTTAGTATATGTGTATGAATTCATGCATACGATTTGTACCTATCTACATTACATGTTTACACGTTTAGATTTGTTTGAGGCATATAGGGATAGGATATCTTTACCTCTATGCTATCAGGACATCGATTTACCAGTGCGTGATAATAGTCTTGACTTGTGATGATGATTACATAGATGAAAGTCAAGACATAGCAATATATTTCCTAAATGTTCTCAGTCGTAGGACAATTAGTTATAAAATTAACTGTTTCGGATAGACTAATACACAGTCTGATCAGTTCTACGAGTTGGAGGGTGACTGATTTCATCAGTAACTTATATTTAGATATTATTACAGTTGTGTAGGTGCATAGAGTGATATATTCACTGAACTAGCCAACTGAGAATTACTCGATGAAGAGTTTTTCCTACTGTCAACAAGTAAATTTTATAGTGAAAATTGTGTAATAAATATTATTCCTTAACCTGAGATCGTCATAATGACTTGCGGGCAACTTATTATATTTTGGTTCTGGGCGCACTGGTTATAAGCCAGTTAGAAAGGGGATCAAATATGATCAAATACCCGCGAAGTCTGTGAATAATTAACATGGAATTCTCCACCTTCGAAAAAATAGGTGAATACTTTATGTCGTTAATAATATACTAACTCAATAAATTCTTGGCCAAGGTATTGATATTGGATAATTTAGAAATGAGATTTTAGTTTTATCTATGAGCTATAGGATTGTTATCTAACACATAAGGACGGACTGAAAGTAGTTTGACAGTTTGATCCATACCACTGGGTTCAGTTTGGAGTATTAGTTTGGAGAAAAGAAGAAGTTACACGGTAATTGTCACTTACAGGTTCGATTAGGATACATTCCGTTCGTGTCATCCGGCCGTCAAGGAGTGTTATAGAAGCCAATTTCGATTAACGAAAAAGCTTAACTCGTAGTTATTTAGAAATAGTTTTAAATAAAAGGGATCCATTACCGGCTTAACATCGAACCTACTGGTCGTACTCACACGGGTTAAAGTATCAAAATATTGATGAGTGTAGAGAATATTGTATTTTTAATCGAGGTATTTTTCGAAATATATTTGACTAACATCGAATGTATTCGCTAATTAATTTTATAGTTAGACTTTAGAAAATAAATAATCAATGATTAATAGTTAATTATAGATTAATTAATTAGATTAATAAATTCTAGTAATGACAATTTTGTAATTATAGTTTAATTAGATTAAGTTTGATAAATTTATATTTTAATTTTATTATAAATATTAATTACTCAACTTGTATTTATATATATATATATATATCATTAATTTTTGTTTATGATAAATGAATATATATATATATATATATATTGCAATAGAGGTGATATGCAAAAATGTTCCAAGTAAAAGCAATGTAAATGAACATTCATATTCTTATGTTTACATTTAAAATGAAAAAATTGTCATAGCTACATTTTGCTCCGATTTAGAAGATCGGGACCTTCTACAAGTGCAACAAACATGCATCCGGTAAGTAAACTTGATTTTTTTTTTAATTTACAGCTCAATTTTTACCTATGGTCGAAGAACATTTGAAAGTGATTCAATTCTCAAGCCAAATATTGTTCTTCCTAATGCATCATTGCTTCACAATATGTTATATATACTTAAAAACAAATTTGCTAATTAAATCTTGTATTTGTGATGATGCAGCCAATTATCATCCCTCCTCAGCCTTTTGTCCTCGTTCAACCTGGACTTG
>JAXCLQ010047517.1:0-19899 GCA_035584115.1 Cedrela odorata | reverse complement strand
TTTACAAATATGGCCTAAAATAATTTATTATTTTTTAAAAATAGTTTATTTCATTTGGTTTCTTACCATTAGAGTAAGAAATCAAAAAATTGATCCACTCTCACACAAATCTTGAAATAATTTTTTTTCGTTGGTGATTGTGCATAGAGTAAGCTGAAATTTGGGTGCGTGAATATTTTATATATATATATATATATATAAGAGTTAAGATCAAGAATTTCTATTATTTTATACAATTTCTTATATTATTTATATATCAATTAATTATAATTGAATAATTTAATCTCAATTATTAATAATACATTAATTTAAAATTTTAAAAAATATTATATAAAATTATATAAAATTAAAGAGCTCTCGATACTACTCTATATATATAATTATTTAGAGAAAATGACATAATTCAAATTTGAAAAAGAAAAATTAGGCCCAAGAAGAAATGGGTCGTCCAAAAAAAAAATATTAAGCCCACAAACAATTGGGGAGCAATAATGGGTCATCGATATGAGAAAGAGGGGCAAGCTATTTTATATTTTGTATTTTTTTAATAATTAAAAAGTAATTTATTATATATTTATTAATTACTTCATATTATACCGTAAACTTGTTATGACACATTTAAAATTTCCATAACCTTCAACATATTTAAAAATTATAGGGTTATTTTTGTAAATTAATACAAATTATAATTTATTTTGTATTATTTTAGTTCAATAATATTAAAATTGTCCTAAAAAAATGTTAAATAACATCATAAACAAGTAAAATTAAGCAAATCAATCATGTAGTATCTCTATTTTAATAATTTATTGCGTTCGTGTTAGCATAAAATTTTATATAATTAATTTACGCGTGTATAATTATTGAATATATTTGTTAATTAAACTTATTAATTATGCTTAAAAGATTGAGTGAAAAAGTATAAGGGTAATAGTAAATTGTAATCCAAGTCCAAGATTGCCTTCACGCAAACGCGCATGGCGAATGTACATAAGACAAGTTGAATTATCATCTGCTAAGAATCTCCCACGGAAGAAGATAAGCAGTACGACCGGTGTTCAATGCCTTCATTTCTTTTTCTTCATTATTATCTCTATCTCTTTCTCCTACCTCTCTCTCTGTATTTCTACCTCACAAGTTCAAACAAAAGATTTAGTAACAATGGCTTCAGGCATTACCCTATTGTCGGAATCTTACCAGAATTTGTTAAGAACCGGCACCGTGTTCATGAGTGGATAACCGATACGCTCAGACGATGTCCCAACAACACTGGTACCGTTTACCGTACCGGTCAACCGAACGGTGTATTCACGGCGAACCCCAGAAACGTCGAGCACATTCTGAAGAACAATTTCGAGAATTACCCGAAAGGCGATCGGTTCATCATGTTCCTCCGAGATTTTCTTGGCCTCGGAATTTTTAACTCCGATGGCGATTTATGGAGACACCAGCGTAAAATTGCTAGCCATGAGTTTAGCACAAAATCGCTCCGGAATTTCGTTGTCGAGAACGTCAAGTTTGAAATCTCGACAAGGTTGGTTCCGATTTTAACAAGAGCTGCAAAGGTTGAGCTAGTGTTGGATTTAAATGATATTTTAGAGCGCTTTGCGTTTGATAACATATGTAAGTTGGCTTTTAACGTTGATCCCGGTTGTCTCGCCGTAGATGGGAGTTTCAGTTCAGAGTTCCAGCGTGCGTTTGAAGAAGCGGCGGCGCTTAGCTCTGAGAGAATCACGTTTGTAAATGTATATTTTTGGAGGATCAAGAAATTCTTTAATGTCGGATCAGAGCGAGCACTGAGAAAATCAGTTGCAGCTGTTCATGAATTCGCAAACAATGTCATACGGTCAAGAATGGAAGAAAAAACCGAGAGAACGGAAGATGATTTACTATCACGGTTTATCGGAAGCGATCACGAGAACTCACCTGAATTTCTCCGAGATATCGTCATAAGCTTCATTCTTGCAGGACGAGACACGACATCTTCTGCTTTAAGTTGGTTTTTCTGGCTACTATCATTAAATCCGACAGTTGAAGAGAACATAGTGAAGGAGCTTGAACTAATTAGGAAACGAAACGGAAAAAGAATCGGGGATACTTACACTTTTGACGAGCTGAAGGACATGCATTATTTGCATGCAGCGATATCCGAATCTTTACGCTTGTACCCACCGGTACCCATTGATACGAAAGCGTGTCGCAACGACGACGTGTTGCCGGACGGTACATTCATCGGGAAAGGATGGTTTATTGCGTATCATGCATATGCAATGGGACGCATGGAGAGCATATGGGGCGAGAATTGCCATGAATATTTGCCAGAGAGGTGGCTTGAAAATGGAAGTTTTCAGCACGAGAATGAGTTTCGGTTCCCGGTTTTTAACGCTGGACCAAGAATTTGTTTAGGAAAAGATATGGCATACATTCAAATGAAGTCGATCGTAGCTTCTGTGATTGAAATGTTCGTGGTAGACGTGCAGAATAAGGAGAAGTGTCCGGAATACGGGCTTTCCTTAACTCTGAGGATGAAAAAGGGCCTGAAGGTGAAGGTGAGGGTTAGGTAAGGCACGAGGATGTCACCAATTGAGCTTTTAATAACTTCCATGGTACATGTATTACATACTTCCTATGATTAATGTTTTAATATAATATTGTTATTGGACAAACTTTATGTACCTTATGTTGTATTATGTCATTTGTATAATAATAACGATTATTGTTCTTTCTTATGTCAAATTAGAGTTGATGGAGACATATAGCAAGCATATTTGATTTGATATGAGTGGTAACCAAACTATTATGTCAAGTGCGTGACAATCAGTTAATCAGGGTCAGCGGTTACAGATTCCCCAGGAGACCTGCAGAACAAAATCTAACCCTCCACTTGGGCCCGAGCCCAGCAGGAGTGGCTTAAAAACACGGGTAAGGTAAATTTAGGCAGCATCAGAGACGAAGACAATATAGCATATATCAGTAAAATCGATCCCCAACCACTAGACAAAGAAAGTAAAAGATATTTTAATTGCAATATATTAACATCACAAGCTCCTGGTGAAGAAAGGGTTTTGTTGATTTTATTAGGAAATGCTATATATGCTGATTTACTGAAAGGAACGACAATTGAGCAAATCAAACAAACTAATATAATCAAAACATATAGTGCATGATGTCTTGAACATATAACTTAGGCTTCTTTCATTATCTATCCCACGTAAGCACTCTATTGTCTGATAATCACAGTTTACTGAAATTTTATCCCAGAAACATGTAACTGAGCTTCATTAGACAACACCCAAAGCATAAAAAACCAAGGGATCATTCATGGTATTCAAAGTTCAGCCATGAGGAAGTTAACTGCAAGTAACCATGATGCCCAGAAATCTCAAACTTGCACAAATACAGCAAAATATAAAATTAGTTGTTAAACTGCATTATGTATTGGCACTTTTAACAGCTGTCAACGTCATATCAATAACTTGAAAACTCAAATCAAGGACCCAAGGAAAATCCATCACCAGGATACAAGTTAAAAGCAATAATCAAGGCCGTATCATTTTCTCCCAACAAAATGAGAATAGAACAACCTAACAAGAAGCCAATCCAACCAAACTAAACTAATATCAGCTTCATAATTGTTCTAGTGATAACCAAGTTGCATGAGCAATCAACCAAGTTGCATGAGCAATCCAACCACTCTTGAATCACTTGTAACTTTGTCATATATCCAGAAAAATTTCCACTTTCATTCACCATTATATAATCAAGTCTTTCACGTTCACTTCACTCCCACCAAGTTCACGATTAGCCAAGTTCACCAGATTAAATGACGGTTTTAACAGCAAACGATGCACTTAACAAATCAAATTCCTTAGTGAATATCTCAAAGTGTAAACTGCACTAAGGAAACTCACAGGTAAAGTGGTAAGATGTCCACAACTCTATTGAAGAATATTTCCAAAGTGGTTACTCTCCCCAATGCCTCCATCCCACCAAAAGAAAAGAAAAAAGAAATCACTTATTTAGCAAGCTTAAATGGCCAAATCGGGACAAAAATGAAATCAAATGCCCTGAATTAACCTTAGGTGCATCCACTGCAAATGGTGCAAAACAAAAGGATAGATAAAAAATGATCACCCTAGCGCACACAATACCTGATATATGAAGAATCACATAGACCAAGTACAGTGCAAAGCCAGTAAATCATCACCCTCTCAGCACCATCGCCAACACCGTACTACACCAAGAAGGGCTACATGGAAACCCCAATATAACAATCCACTAGTATACAATGTTGCTTCTAGAAATCCAAACATGAGGACCTTACCAAGGAAACACAGAGGGTTTCTCAAGGCAGTTAGTCATTTATCTACAAGCCGTCTTTTTCAGATAGTTCTATTCCCTTATATTTGCTATGCCATACAATGTATCATCAACTTATACTCAAGGACTGATAACAGTATACATGAAGAACCATAGTTAGATGGTTAGACCAGCTGCTCAGATACCTTTGGTGGCTGCATCTCAGGAGAAACAGCTCCACCACAGTATTGTAATACCGATGAATTACATCTTCTCAACTTGTTTTACGGCTCTGTGGTCCATCCATGCAACAATGTTTCTTCTAGAACCATCAATCCAAGAAACCGAAACAGGAGAGCCATCAGCATCCACTGCAACTGCAAAACAAAACCATTTTATTCAAATTATATAATCATATTAGGCAACATACTTACTCCTCACCAACATTTGCAAGGGAGCAAGCTGATTTCACGGCTGCACAGATTGCATGCCAAATATCTGTTGATGATTGCTGGTTTTGAAATTAAAAAATAAAGATAAAGTCACATTAGTCCAAGCATTTCAACATCTACTGTTTTGATTCGAAATTCTAACATATTTCTTTGGCATTTTTTTATGAGGAAGAAAACTTTTATGTCTAGTTTCGCACACATATAACACTTCAATCATTTTAAGAACTTCCTTTGATGTTCTTACAATGTGTTAGAAGGTATTTGAACAGATAAAGATAATTAGTGCACCTGAATTCCCGGGCATGTAGTAAGTGATTAAACTAAAAGATAGTAACTCAACACAGTCACCCTCTTTCCATATTTGTATTTGGCTACTAGCAGATCCCAGAAGTTTCCACTTTCATCAAACAAACCTGCATCACGCAGCATGAACAATCAATAAACTATTGCAAAATCTAAGAAGTCTAAGATTTGTATTCATCTTTCATCAAAATGACACAACTAATTATGTACATTTAGCAATTGGTAAGACCTCTTGTAGTCTTGAGATTAACTCCACCAATACCAAAATTAGAGTTAGAGGTTAAATTTGTATTGAAGAAAATATATACGTAGTAACTCTCACACTTTGTGTTAGTAGTCTTGTATGAAATTCAGAAAATATTATGAAATTCAGAAAATATAACAACTAATAAGCGTTTACAAACTGATCATAATGCTATTACAAGTTTACATATAAATTCCAGCTATGGGAATACGACAAAGGTCAAATATTTTGCAATCAACCTATGATTTCATAGGGAAAATATATATATAACTATAGCCAGCTAGTAAGTGACTAAGTTAACACAAAAAATAAAAAAATTCTGAGCTATTTTTAGTGGTATCAGTTTGGAAGGATAAATTAGACTGCATGGTTCAGCACACTGCTTTTTGCTGTTGTACAATGTACTTTTAACTGTTGGCCAAACCAGTAGGTAAGCTTTAGAATTTGGAAATGATATGATCCCCTGACTAACAAAATCAATACGAAACAAATTTAAATCAGGAGCTAAGAGTTCAAAGAAACCCATTTCCTGATTGAAGAAAACGAAATCAACCTAACAAAGAAGCCTCCACTCAATTCAACAATCAACATTCAATATCATACAATTACTATCATCATCCTCAATATTTCAAGACGAATACTACATTACCATGATGAACATCCAAATAACAGCGATAGAAATGACGATTTCTTTGTAACATATTACTTCATACTTGTGACACAAAACTTAAGTTTTAACATGGCAACAAAGCCATATAATGCAATCAAACCGATTATTCCTTCATCGTATATATACAAAAGAAGGACGGATTTGACCAGCACGGGCGCTGCCGGTACCATCATCGACGCCGAAGAAGACGGAGCTAGAAGACTTGGCTGCGGTGGTGGCAATCTCGAGAAAGATGGCGGAGGAGATACGGTTGGTCTTACAGGCAGGGGAGAAAGGGCGGTATTTTCGGTCAGTTAGTGGCGTTTTATCGGACCACGCTCTTCTGTTAATACCAGACATTTCACTGTTTTTTCTCTGCCTTTTGTCTAATAGGCATTTATAGCAAATTATTTGACTATGCTGGACCCAGGCCCAACTTAATCCTCACCCGGCCTGTTTAAAATCGACGTCTCAGACCCAGGCCCAGACCCAGCAGGGGGTAGGTTTGATTCACGCGTATTTGTCTACTTAGCCGCCAAACTGGTCCCCTACCAATACCGACCGTTCCTTTCCCTCCTTAATAACATCGCCAGATGCGGCCATAACAACCGACCTACTCAAAAAGGAAGCTCTACATTTCAAAAATTTCCGCTCTACCTATTGCACTTGCACATCTTACTCACTCACACCATGCTTCCCCTCCTCCTCCGCCACAACCACCTCCGCCTACACAACCACCGACTTCTCCTCCGCTTCCTCCACTCTCACCACTTCTCTACGTTTCATCCGCAGCCACTTGAAATTCCACTCTCTCATCCGACGTACATAATTTGGTCCGCTAATACATCCCTCGGAAAAACCCTAGTCTCCGCCGGTCTCTCCTCTTCCTTCCTCCTCTCTTCCTCCTCCACTTCCTCGAATAAAAAATTCCTCTATTTTAAACCAACCCAAACCGGCTTTCCTCACGACTCCGACTCTCGCTTTCTCTTCACCAAACTCTCCTCCCTATCTCTCCGCCGCCAATTCCCTTCTTCTCTTTTTCTCTCCAATTCCGTCCTCTCTTCTTCTATCCCCGCTGCAAAATCTTTCCTCTCGTCCAAAAATCTCCAACTTCAACGCGAGAAATGTAATTCGGGAATGTACGATTTAAATTCTTATGAAGAGAATAGAATTTTGGGTGAGAAGAACGTGGTTTCGGAATTGGTTTGTAAGACATTGTTTGCGTGGGAGGAGGCTGTGTCGCCGCATTTGGCAGCGGAGAAGGAAAGTGGAGTGCTGGGGGATTCTGTAGTGGTTAAAATGTTGGGAAAGTGTTTGAGAGATGGATTAGAGAGTGAGAAAGAAAGAATGGAGATTTTGTGTGTTGTTGAGACTGCTGGTGGGGTTGCCAGTCCTGGGCCTTCTGGGTCTCTTCAGTGTGATTTGTACAGGCAAGTGATTGTTTATGTTTATGTTTATTTATTTATTTAATTTTTTTTTTTTTGAGAACGTATTTGCTTTTTCTTTGACGAATATATGCCTGAATTGACTTATTTTTTATTTTGCATTTAGTGGTATTAAGTGAATTTATGAATTATGAGTTCGAACTTTTAAGTTGCATTCTGGTGTTAGTAACTTTGAGTAGTGTAGAATGCTTTGATTAGTGGCTAAAAAATGCTAATAGTGATATGGCATGGCTTGGGTTTGCAGATGACAATGAATAGTCAAGATTAATGTAGGATTATGTAATATTTATTTCCATTGAGGAATTGTGGTAAATTTTGAAATAGTTTTACTGATAAGTAAAGCAATTAAGAGAGAAGTAGCCAAATATGTTGAAAAATTAATGGATTTTTAAGGTCCTGTTGTAAAAGGTATGTTTAGTTTTGGTACTGTATCACTTAGGATGCTGGAGATGATAACAGTGATTGGAGCACCTATGCTACAATCAGTTGGAGTCGTGAAAGTTCAGTCACACTTGAGTCATGATTTTCCTCAATCCTTACCCGTATTCTGCGCTTCATTCCTCTTTTTTTTATTTATTTTTATTTTTATAGTGGAAGAAAAAGATTCACAATCAGATAAAAAATTTAAATGTGTTCCTTGCTATGGAGTAGTTCATGAGCTGAGATAATGTTGCAGGCATTTTCTGCTAGATCATTGTCTCATCATATGTGCCATATTGTCACATCGGTAACCTGAGCATATACGGGTGTTACTTTAGTTGAGCATTAGTGCTTTATAAGACTATAATTATATCAGTGTTCTTTTTTTGGATTCATTTCTTCTTATATATGTTAACAGGCCTTTTCGGTTGCCTTGTATTCTTGTTGGAGATGGGCGGCTAGGTGGTATTTCCGGAACTATTTCAGCCTATGAGAGTTTAAAGCTTCGAGGTTATGATGTTGTTGCCATTGTTTTTGAAGATCATGGCCTTGTTAACGAGGTTCCATTGATGTCATATTTGCGAAATAGGTAATTTAGGTTATTTCCTCTTCCTTGGGACGTGGATCCCATTCCTTCTTGCCCATGGTAAGGGGATAAATCATTTTGAGAAAAATATATGAATGTTGTGCCCTTGATGTATAATGGGTTATGAGTTCTCTCTCTTTGTCTCTGTCTATCTGTCTTCAAATAAGCTCTCGGCATATATTATTTTCTTCTTCTTACGTAAATTTTATTTTTGTTTTTTCATTTACATGTTATTGTCATTTCTTCTTTAGAGTGCCTGTGCTTGTGCTGCCACCTCTTCCTCAAGATTCATCAAATGACCTGATGGAATGGTTTGATGAATCTCATGATGTCTTCAACTCTCTGAAGAACATTATGCTATCAGCTTATTCAGAAAGAATAGAGCGATTGCATGACATGCCAAAGAGAGCAGGAGAGCTCTTCTGGTGGCCATTTACTCAGCATGGACTTGTACCAGAAGAAACTGTTACAGTAATTGATTCACGCTGTGGAGAAAACTTTTCAGTCTACCAGGTTATTTCATAGCAGATGCTATGTCATTTCTTATCTTTCAAATTTTCTTTCTTTCTGTTCTTGTTTGTTTAATTTTCCTAGTTTGTGTTAATTCTTTGCTACTATTTTTTGTTTATGACGTATTCTAGTTTTGCTAAATATAGGATATGATTTAATCTACTGCCCTTTTCTGAATCTTACAACATTTTAGTTTAATCTTTTCATGATAATTAGCTGTTTTTAATTCTTAATCTGAGATGTTGGTAGTAGTTTGTGATGTAAAATGGTTATTTATCTGACATTCCTGGGAACTTTGCTTTTATTTCCGCTGTAGGTCCAGAGTAATAACTTCATCAGTCAACAATTTGATGCATGTGCTAGTTGGTGGACTCAAGGACCAGATGCTACCTTGCAGGTTATTTTATGCATACTTTATATGCGCTTTCTGATAAATTTTGATTACTGTATTTGATGCTTTCACTGCTGATTGATGAATAGATTTAGAAAATTTCTGTTGATTATGATGCTGTTTTTTTAATTCTTCTGTTGCTAGAAATGCTGTCCCTTTACTCTTGATTGAACCAATAAGTTTAGGTAGGGCCAGTACCAATGTGATTCTTATTTAATGCAAGATTGATAGCTCAAATGATGCTCCATAGAATCGTAATGTAAAGGACCAATGGCAGTAAGAGAGAAAAAGGGTAGAGAAGAGGAGAGATAGAAAGTGGGGATACTTTAACCATCAATCTGTTTTCTGAAGGGCATGAGAGGAGGTTTTTATATAATTGCTAAATCATATACAGGTAGGAGACAAAAAGGAAACCGAATTCGAAAGAAAGAAACTTAATTTGCTGCTGGTAAGTAAAAGAAACCAAAACCAATTAAGATTCCGAAATAACCAAATATGAACTCCAGGAAGACAAACCCTGGGCTAATGACATGTCAGTCCTACAATCTCCATAATGATTGCAATCACATATACTAAAGGGTAGGGAACATCTGTACATTGTAGTCCTCTGAGTACATTTGTTGAGAACGTATCTTCTAATGTACAATGGTTAGTTGAGTAAACTTTAAATGCTACTCATTTCAAATAAAAAAATGCAATGAATTGTATGTATAAGTAAGAAAATGACGTGCATGGTATTGATGCTAGCCATTATCCTCTTCTATTGGATTTGTGGTTTTATTGTGTGCTAACGAGTGACACAGCTTTCAGCTTTCTTTTACTAGGATATGGACAGTATATCATATTGTTCTTTGATATATTGAGAAGAGAAATATAAGAAAACAAATGGTGAAAATTTAAACTTTTAGGATGTGTGAACTTGGTCTCTGCTTTTTAAATTGTTCCTAGACTTTATGCCCTGCAATCTGACAACACTTTTTCTTCTCTTTAGGATGAATCCTTACAGCCAGCATAAAGTTTAACTTGCTTTTTCAGTTTATGGCAATCACATCTCTGAAAATTTCTTAATGTGGTTATACGTTTAGGTGGTTTCAGATTGAGCTGGATTCATCCGGCGTAAAGTTTAACTTGCTTTTTCAGTTTATGCCAATCACATCTCTGAAAATTTCTTAACGTGGTTATACATTTAGGTGGTTTCAGATTGAGCTTGCCAGAGATATGGGTTATACTGCTGCAAGATTTGGGCATGTTATGTTCCCTGAGAATGTCTATGAGCCAGCCTTAGAATGTGCAGAGCTTTTACTTCAGGGAGTGGGGAAAGGTTAGTAATTCTTGATCCACCATCAAAGGTGAGAATTGTTTTTCTACTCTCAGTTTCTCCTCCACAGTTTAAAGTTATTTTATTCCCAGACTGTTTAGGATCAGCCAAACATCTCATCAACGATAAAAGTGCGATTGAAAGTTTTGATCTGTTTTTAAGAGCTTGCTCTTATTTCTGTTGTTTTCTTTTGGGCACATTTTCTCCACTTGATGAAAGTTATTAAGGATAAGGGGTTCATTGGTTATATTCTCCAAGTCATCTTGTGCTGTCGTTTTGCTTTAACTTTTGCTTTTTCCATTTGTTTGGACAATCGTATCTAGTGAAGCCTTTGAAATTCTTGCTAGGTTATATCTTTTAAATTAAGTTACCACATGCCCCAGTTGCACTCTTATATTTTGACTGTATAAATTATATTTTCTGCTTGTTTTTGCATAATGCATGATAGGGACAAGGATTGTTTTTTGTGCAGGCTGGGCTTCTCGAGCATATTTTTCAGATAATGGATCTACGGCAATTGAAATTGCTCTCAAGATGGCTTTTCGGAAATTTTCTTTTGATCATGAAATCCTTCTGGATTTTCTCAAGAATGACACAGCTATAAAATGTATTGAGCTTAAGGTGGTGCTCTTTGATCCTTTTTCCGTTTAGTTTTGACTATGTACTTCTTACAATATGGTTTAGTAATATAAAGTCTCATCTTTTGTAGAGCGATTTTAAGTTGATGAAATCATTGTGCTTCATTTCTTCCAGGTCCTAGCACTTAAAGGATCTTATCATGGTGATACTTTGGGTGCCATGGAAGCACAAGCACCTTCACCTTATACAGGGTTTCTTCAGCAACCATGGTATAAATCTTCATTCTTGATCAATAAGTGCCTACATGGATTCTGTTTTCACCAGTCTTCAAATTATATTAACAGCTTTGAAATCATGTGGTTGGGTGTTGATGAGTGAGCATTGTCTTATAATATGGTTGCTTACCTAATATTTCTAATGCTAAAATGTTTAAAACTTTTGATGTCGTCTTTGAAACTTGGAGCACAGTTTATTGAAAGAAAACAAATTCGTAGAATTAGCTTTTGAGAAGAAACCTCTTTCCTGCTCTTAAAATAACAGTATGTTATTGGAAGGTGGTCATTTTTATCAAAAAGTGATTATAGACATATTTTACCAAGCACTTAGGTTTAACCTGAGTTTTTCAAATCACTTTTAGAGTTTCCTATGGCAATTCCAAATTAATTCATAATCATGATGGATGTCTTAACAGGAAATTAATAATTTCTATTGTCATAACATTCATTTGATCTCTTTTGGTAATACTTGATGAAACTATAATGTATGTTTCATAGAGTAGAGAATTCTGGCGGTTTTGTACTTGGATGTTTTATGTTGTTTGTTTACATTCCCTTGAGAAGTTAGGTTTCTGATTATTGTCCAGGAATAGAGGACAAGAAGAAAGAACAAGCCATCAATGATTGAACCACTTTAATTATGGATTTGTGAACTTATACAGGTACTCTGGAAGAGGACTTTTTCTGGACCCGCCCACAGTTTTCATGTGCAACAGCATATGGAATCTTTCATTACCTGAATGTTTACATTCTGAAAATGTAGAACTTGAAGATATAAGTAAGTGGAATTGTTCTTCCTCTGTATCTTCCTCTTTTGTTTTACCTGGTTTACTGTTATTATCCACTGCACTTAAAGGTTTTGCCTTCTAACTTGCATTGCACCTATTTGAAATTTTACAGCCTTCAGCTCTCGTGATGAAATTTTTGATCAGATCAGGGATAATTCAGGCCTTGCTTTAATTTATTCATCATACATATCACAAAAATTATTGCACAATTCAGGATTAAGAGAATCAGACCTTATTGGAGCTTTGATAATGGAACCAGGCAAGTAAAACAGTATATCGCTGTTGCTGTAGTTTTCCATTTTCCACTGCTGGTGAAATTTCATTTTATTCTTATACTGACAGAAGTAAGGGTTTTCTGCTTGTAATATGTATAGTATGTATTATCTAAGGCTGAAGGATGATGTATGGATTCTAACTTTTAGGCATGAATTAGTGAAAGAGAGGCGTATCTTCAAAGTCTGCCTCCCATTTTAACCCCCATACCAATTTAAATGCTATTCTTTATCATGTGCTTGTTATTGCTTGAGTGTATTTATAATACTGTGGTTGGCATGTTCAACAGTTATACATGCTGCCGGAGGGATGCATATGATTGATCCACTATTTCAGCGTATACTCGTCAAAGAATGTCGAAATCGTAAAATTCCTGTTATCTTTGATGAAGTTTTTACTGGGTTCTGGCGATTAGGAGCAGAGGTTTGTTGCTTTTGCTTGCATGTCGTTCTCATTCATTTTACTTCTTTTCCTTCTACATAATCAGATTATACTAGGTTTGCTCGATGCTTTTGATTTTGATTTTTTATTTTTTATAGACTGCAGCAGATCTACTTGGTTGTGTACCAGATATAGCCTGCTTTGCGAAGCTATTGACTGGTGGGGTCATACCTTTGTCTGTGACACTGGCTACAAGTGCCATTTTTGATTCATTTGTTGGAGACTCAAAGGTAATATATTTGGAGGTTGACTTTGTTTGAAAGATACAAACTAGGACATAATATTTATGTGACACATGGTGCAGCTAAACTGCCCTTCTTCTTCTGTTTTTAATAAAAAAAAAGCGTTCAAGTTCTGGGAATCGGACTTGGGAGTAGTTTTTTTAACACTATCTGAATATTAGGAAATTTAGGTATATATCAATGTATTTAATGTCAATTTACCAGCTGTGAATCCCATTTCAAGTAGAATTTCAGTTCTGAAACCTCAAGGACAATGCTCAATCAAGTCATAACATTTTCAAAAAAATGCTAAATTGATATTACTATATCAGAAAGTTTTTTGAACATCTCAAGTTTTTTGATGAATTTCCATCTTCTCAGTTATCTTAATACTATAAATTGTCAGCTTTAATATTTTCTTCTAATTTTTTCTTACATTCCTTTGGTTAGTGGTATAATAATATTGTGATGATAGGGGAGGCAGCCATTGATTAATAGTCTTTAGGGTGTTGATTGTGTATTTCTTGGGGCTCATTAGTTTTTCTTTACCGGATATAGATTCTTATCTTTTGAGATTTTGCAGTTTTTGGTCTCTAGGACTTTTTGTCCCTCTTTTCATAAATTTTCAATTATTATTATACTTCTCTTTTCTTTCTCAGCATATATATTATATTGTGATGATAGTAGGCATATGAGTCAAGAATGTCCATTTTTTTTTACTTATGAAATTTTTTAGTAGATGATATTGTCCCAGTTTTCACCCTTTCAACCCTTCAATATCTCTCTTGAAACATACAAGGGGAAAACATATGTGGTTTTTCTTTACTGTGATTGCCAAACACCAGTTTTGTATTTATAATATTTATCCATCTTATCGTCCTGCATGTATAACATTTTTTTCTTTTTGCATTATTTTGATGGTACTAGACTATTAGTAATGAAGGGCATCTACTTGGTTGTGGTTGTAGCTTAAGGCTCTTCTGCATGGGCACTCATACTCAGCACATGCTTTGGGGTGTGCAGCAGCTGCTAAATCCATGAAATGGTTCAAAGATCCTCAGACAAACCTTAATATAATTCCTGAACGAAGATTTCTTAGGGAAGTAAGTGAAATTATTTTCTTGCTTTTAATTCTTTCCTTTTTTATTACTAATTCTTCTAGCTTTCAAACATTAACTAATACATACGTTAGTTTTGCATTTTAGATTAAATGTTGATACCCTTGATATAGTTGTTACTTAAAATTATCTAGTTCTAGCTAAATTGGAAAATCAAAAAATTTTGGTTAAACAAATTATTAATTCAGGTGTGAACTTTATAGTAGCGAAAGAACAAGGGACGTAGAACCCTAATATTTTGCCATGATTATGTAGTGGCAATGTGATGATGGGGACAAGAAGTGTTATAACATATTATATGAATTCAGGAAATTTTTTAAAAAAAAGGCACATGAGAATTTGCAAAAGTTTTGATGGAGTTCCTGATTCTAAGGTCATAAATTGGTAATATTCCAATAATTTACTATTAAGGTTATAAAGCAATGCTCAAAAATAGATATCAATCGTTTTCATGGCAACTACAGAGGGGAAAATGTGATCCGTACTGAGCTCTTTTTGCTGACAGACAGTATGCAGTTACCGTGATGTAATGAAACTCATATAGTATTTGCATTTGAATGCTTGCAGTTATGGGATTCAGAACTGGTACAAAAGCTCTCATCACATCCTACCATCCGAAGAGTGGTTGCATTGGGGACTGTCTGTGCTCTAGAGCTAAGAGCAGAAGGCTCTAATGCTGGGTATTGTCTCATTGGCATGTTTTGTATAATTTTCTGATGACTGCAAATATTGCCTAGATTACTTGGCATTCACTTCATTAACCTTTACTGGTGCTAAATCAGAAGATCACTGCCATTATTTGGCCATTAAATATAACTATTTCATGCACCCTTTCGATGTTACAAGCCCATGTTCTAGACCATATTGATTGACTTTTGTTGACATCATCCAATCGGTTGATATAAAACCATTATATGTTGGAAGTAATTCCCATAACTTACATATCTGTGTTCATTCTTGAAGAAGGGCTGTCAGTGTTTGAGGGTTGCATGCAGTAGGTCACGTTGTTCTGTTATTACTATGTCCCTGTTATCAATTCCTAATTATCAATAAAAGCAATGTGATATCTATTTCAAATACTATTTTCCAATCTGAAAGGTTGATAATTTTTTTTCCTCAATAGAAATATCATCTTATTTGAAGTGACCCGAATGATTTATGAAGCAGTACCTGTAATGGTGTTTAACATGTTCCAAATGTCACTTTTTTTTTTTTCAGGTATGGATCCGTATATGCAACTTCTCTTCTCCAAAAGCTCCGTGAAGATGGTATTTACATGAGGCCTCTGGGTAACGTTATCTATCTCATGTGTGGACCCTGTACATCTCCTGAGGTCTGCAGACAACTACTCATCAAGCTACACAGAAGACTTGAAGAATTCAACAAAGTTGAAGGTAAATTAGAATCTTGTTAGTTATGAAATGTAAGTAATTCTTCACTGTAATGCTTTTCGGGCAAGATCCAAATCAAATAATACTTTTGTTCATTAGAGAAAAGCACATCTGCGTTGATTTTTCCCAGGATATAATTAAACCATATTTACCTCCTGATTCATGAACCAGGTCATGCTATCGTTTAACACGAGTACCTTTTATTACTAGAAAGGCCAAATAATATGACGAGAGATTAAAAGCAACTTTTTGCTGCTTCATGACAAACGAATTTTCATTCCCGCAATCATATCCGTGATTGGAGTGATTCCTATCGCTTATATTTCAGCTGATTAAGGAGAAAACAAGAAATTGTGTTGAGAATTACATTTCACTAACATGCTACCGGAGTTTTTACTACAAAATTTACTGATATATTAGGATGTGATCTATTAATCAATGTGTTACATGCTTGAAAACGAGTGACTTCCCTTTTAAGATAATGCATGCATATGCCCATTAGACCAAGCACATGTGTTCTGCGTTTTGTAAGTGACATATTTTTGTTAACGTGTGGTTTTCAAGTGTTGACATGAAATGTTAAATCCTTGGTAATTTACCCTTTATTGTCAACTTTAAATTGAGACCTCTCGACCCAAATTCTAATGCATCAATACGACAAAACACAACATTTGTGGCGCAACAATGGCTAATGAAGTTAGCATTTAGTCATTCCGTTACAATAATATAATTAAAATCCAAATTAAATCGGGATACGTATGAAATAGACAAGATTCGATTTTATGGTTTACTTGAAACATTAAAATCAGCTTAAATAAAATGTCTGAATTATTTCTACATTTTGTTGACTAAAATACCCTAAATTTTAAAATACACGTATGTAAAGTGATATTAACTAATCTTGTTTTGGTGGTTGGACTAGAAGCCTACCTTTATATAATATAATATAATTATTAAATTTAATATTAAAATTTAATTTAGTATTTAAATATAGCATATGCCTACATTGTCTAGCTTTGATGAGTACAAACAAGCCGAGTGACGTGTTTCCACTACAAACAAATGATGTAATGCCGATAGTGATGTCGAAAGTGCCATTGGTTATCTCATTTTACAATTAAATGTACGGTCAGGATTGCACTCGCTCCTCGTCCGGACAATCCTAAGCAACGGAAACAACCACGCTTAATCCGTCAGGAAAATATATGCTGCTACAGGGCTTACTACTCATTAGTCAATATCACAAAGACTTTTGAATCATTGACCAGTTCCGAAAATCACTATAATATTTTTTTTAAAAAAAATTAATAACAATAAAATTTAGAGATCTCTATCATCCTGATGAAGAAAATAATCGGAAATATATAAGAGTGCAACTGTAGTCCGGGAAACACTTGAATATTACCTTATTCTTCAGCTAATAGTCGCCACGGTAGACTTCAGCCATAAGCGTGGGTCAATCGGTAATCATCACTTAACAAACATTCATTGCTCACCGTTTCCAATTTTCTCTCTCGGACAAAAGGAAAAAAAATTCCTGTCAGGTTTTCTTTTCTTCTCTCACTCTCCTTCGGTTTCTCTCCCTCCGTTTGGCCGCCTAGAAAAATTCCAAACAAATGTTACTTCTGTTCCCCTTTATTACCAGTTTTTAATTTTGTTGTTCTTTTCGTTGCCGACAGTTTCTTGGCTGACAAACGGGGGATTAGAGTTCTGAACCTTGTGGAATAGATTATTTTTTGTTTGAATTTGGGACATTGTGTTGAGTTTTGAGTCGAATTTGTGAGTGTTTGTTTGTGTGCGTGAAATTAGGGTTTTTTTTGGGTGTTTCTGCAGATCTGAGAATGCAGAGGCAGACGAGGTATATGGAGAGAACTAGTAGTATGAGTAGAGGTAAGAGGAGTTTAGAGGGTAATGAAGAGGAGCAACCTGAGCGAAAACGCCCCGCTCTCGCTAGGTAAGATTCCTTATATTTTTCGGTTTTTATTTTGTTTTATTCGTGTACTGTCGATTTTGTGTGTTAAATTGGATAATATGTTATTAATGTTTAATAATTTTGGGGAAACGCTTTATGAATCCATCTGCGTCTAGCTGTAATCGTATAGTTAGTTGAGAAAAAAATGTTAATAATCAGTGATCGTTGAATGTTACATATTGCTGCTTGAGTTGTACCTAAACGCAATTGGTTTTCCTTTTGGTAGGATAACAATGGTATCTGCCATTGACAATTGCATAAAGTCTGTAAAGAGAATTATTTCTGTTATTCTGGCAACTGTAATTTCCTTTTGAGTGCTTTTAACTTATTCTGTCTGTCTCAGTATCTTAGATTTGCACTCTTTGTTGTTGTGAGTTGGCTTATGGGTTTTAGCTTTTGCTGTTCTGTCTGTCTGTCTGTCTGTCTGTCTGTCTAATTTGGCGATATACGTAACTAATTTTTGAATACTTAAAATCAAGGATTACTTGGATATCTTAAAGGGGAGTCAACAGAGAAAGGAAGAATTAGTTTTAGCTAAATGAATTTTAAGTTTATTGGGGACTACTTAATCACAATTAGAAACTTGCGATTAGTGTACAAATGTAAAGGTCAAAGCCAACTAGAGAATTTTTATGTTTTATATTGGGTATTTTTCAAGGCCAGATGATATGTATTTTAAGACTAATCAAGAGTCCTCTGAAATATTTAAGTCTATTTTGCTCTTTCTAGTCTAGAGCAACATATTTGCTTTTGAGATATTATTACTGAAAACTATTTGGATGTGTTTTATCTTATCAAACTTCTTTTTTTTCTTGTTTGGCTGGTCCTGATATATTGAGTACCTTTATTTAATTTATCATGCTGCATTAAGAAGCTTGTGAGTTTCTTTTATAAAAAACTATGTATATGATGCAGTGTAATTGTAGAAGCTCTAAAGGTGGATAGTATGCAGAAGCTCTGCTCATCGTTGGAACCCATTCTTCGTAGAGTTGTAAGACGCACTTCTTCTCTGTGAACAATTATCTATTCTAAAGGATGTGGGTGACTACTATAATGTTTAGTTAACACACTGCCGATTGATCAGTGTGATTATGATTAATTCTTGGAATAATTCCTTTTTGTGGGTAGGTGTAAGCTGTCATCTATATTTCGTTTTTCCCAACTTGAGTTTGATTTCAAGCCTAATGTCAGTAGCTTTTCTCTAACATTTTTTTTAATCAAAATCTAACAAAAATATAATTCATAGCTTAAACATATTGCATTTAAAGTATATTTATATACACACACGTATACTTGAGCTCACAAGTAGGATTAAGTTTGGCTTCTAGAGATCTGAGTTCAGTCTTGAAGACTAGCTGAGCCTACTTTCAAGTTCAAACTCTGTTTGTTGGTTAAATGAGTTGAGCTGAATCTAGCTCATGCCAAGCCAAATTTGGATAGTTCAATTTATTTGTTAGTCTGCATTCCTAATCTTTATTCTGCTCGTAAACTTTATGTGTAATAATTCTCAAGTGATATTTTCTTTTTCTTTTTTTGGTGAGTAAACATCAGGGATTGCATTAAATTATGATAGACATTTTTGTTGTCCTGTGCGAAAAACCTGTGCTGGTGTTTTGAATTCCTTATTTATGTACTACTTGATACATCATCTCTTGATTTGTTTGACACTCTTTCTCTTTTAAATTTTCTTTGTCATTCTTTCTACCTTTTTTTTATTTATTATTTATTTTTTATGTTTAACAGGTAAGTGAGGAGGTAGAGCGTGCTCTTGCTAAGTTAGGCCCTGCTAGGCTCAATGATGGACGGTAAGATATTCATGATCATATATGACATTACTTGGCCTTATTGTATGATCAGGCCATGTTTGTTTCACTTTAATTTCTATTTATAAGATGTGGTTGGTAATAATGAACTTAAGCATGGGGGTGTGATGACTCAGGATCTGTCTAGTAAATCTTTTCTAAATATGTTGGCTTATATTACTTGTGTTGGCATTTCTTGGCAACATATTTTTTATTGAAATGTCAGGTGATCTATGTTTTCACTTTTGGATTTCTAATTGGCATGTCTGGGGCCAAAGTTAATGCATCACTAAAGATACTAGAGTAAAGATAGTTAGCCACGTGCATGATCCTCGTAGTGATGCAATATTTTCAAATGGTTGTACAATTTTTTCTATGTTCATTATAGGTAGTTTTTTTCCTGTAAGAACAATGTGATATGT
>JAXCLQ010047506.1:0-19909 GCA_035584115.1 Cedrela odorata | reverse complement strand
ATGTATGTATATCAATATGTATGTATTTACTCACTGAGTATAGTTATATACTTACCCCCTCACAATTTCAACTGTCAAGTTAGTTGCGTTAATCCTAACTGGTCTAGTGGTGGCAATAGAGAGCTTAAGAAGCTTTTGGTAGGTTTTCTATCTTGACTTACTTGTATAAGTCAGAGTCTACTGGATATGTGTTTTTATTTGGATTTGTGATTACTGAGAAAATATGTAAAGTATTGTATCATAACTAAATGTTAATAAGAAATTATTTTTTCGTTCAACCCATATGATAAATAAATTTCTATATTGATATTTATTTTCTAAACCTGTTGTGGATGAATTGATCACGGAGATCAATTCTTTGAGAATACTTCCATGGATGGGAAATATATTTTAAAAATGTTTTCAGGAGTGTAAGATGTACAGGTTAGCCTTATAGGCTCTCTTGATACGTTTTGGGCATTAAAGAATGTATTAGGAGAGTCTGCGAAGATTGTCACAAGTGGACCCCAAGGTCAGGGCGTGATAGTTTCTAAGCTAATATTGGAACAAAGTTGATGAGAGTGTGATAGGTATTCACTTGACAATATACATTTGTAAGTATATGCCAAGGATTTGGAAAGACTTGGCCAAAACCGAGAGAGAGAGAGAGAGAGAGGGAGAGAGGGAGAGAAAAACGTGTTTTTGGGAGAGAAGAGAAGAACCAAATGAGAACACAAGCAAATGGTTTCCCCCTCATTGGTATTTATATATGTAGGTAAAAAGACTGATTCACCCTTAATGAGTCTTAAAATTTTCTAAATTGCCCTTCAAATTTTGCTTAAAATTTGCATTCTATCAACCTAAAGTGTCGACATTCTTGTGAATAGTATCAATATTTTTGACCTAAGTGTCAACACTTTATTTGAAAGTGTTGATACTTTCATAGAAGGAATGATATTTTTGAAGTCAATATGTTCGAATTTATTTCAAGGCAAAAGTGTTGATACTTCCTGTTCAAGTAGCACCATTTTTGATGAAAGTACCGATACTTGTATCCCATGTGTCAATACTTTTATACAAATCACATTCTGAAAATTTTGCAAAGTGTCGACCTCTTCAGCATATATCGGCCTACACCCTTAAAATGTCGACACTTTGGTCAAAAGTGTCAACCTCTTCCTTTTAGTATCGATGCTTACTATACAATTACTCATTTTCTCGCAAAAACTTAAAATAAAAATTTTTTCTGGGGGCTCCGCCCCCCGAACCCTCACAAGAACAGTGTTCCTTAACCCTACTTGCTAACCGGCTAGCTAGATCATTAAGTGTTTTAACAAAGGGCTTTATTTTGAAATCCTTGTTATGCTAAATTCCAAATCATAACTTTAATTTTATTATATTCATATCATTTAACTCGATTTAAATTTACCTAAGCCTCAATAATGTGTCAATTAACATTAGTTATGGATGTGCAAACATGAATGTCCTAATTTGACTATTTTACCCTTATGCTTAAAGGACAAAGTTTACATATTGTTAATCTAATTATCTTTACTTTAAAATACTATTATTTTACGTTCAATAATTGTATTAATTTTGCTTCCAAAAATCAATAATAATAATCATAATTATATTAATTGAATTGAGGTAGAATTCCACTTCTTTTTTCTTCAAAAACTGAATATGTCTTAAATTAAATGAATTTTGAACAAATTTAATATAAATGTCTGAATTATATGTTTTTTTTTTGTTTTTAATGGTTGAAAATAAGTGTTATTTTTAAAAAAGAAAAAAAAAAAGAAAAAAAACACATGTATAATTTAGTTTGCTACTTTTGAAATAGTTATACAAACCATCCATTATTTTATGTTTTAATTTGGATAAAAATGAGGATAATGTGGTGCATATAACTTTTAAAATAATTATCATTCATAAAATATTACAGTAGTTGTAACAAAAATGAATAAATCATCTATACTAGAAGAATTTTTTTAATGAACAAAGATCTGTATGGGTATTTTTGAAACAAGTAAAATTAAAGTGTCTTGTTGATCAAATTTTCAGCCTTTTTTTTATTATTATTTTACTATAAAATACTATTATTTAAATTTTGATAATTGTATTAATTGAATTTTATATATTTCTTTTTTTATTTTTAATCATTGAATTAAGTGTTATTTGTTTTTATATATAAATTAGAAAACATTTGTAACATAGTAATTTGATATTTATATTTTTGAAAGTGTTATATATACATGTTATTACCGAACACTAAGTTTATGATATAAAAAGTGAGCCTCTAGCTTTATTATTTCATATCATAAAAAATAAAATATAAGTCTTATGAACATTATTATAAAAAGAAATATAAAATTTAACTCATTTTAACATTTGTGCATATAAATTAGAACAAGTAATTAGGTAGTCAAAAGCAATAATTATATTTTTATTTTCATAATTTAGTAAAAATATACTATAGTTTATATATTTTTAAAAAAATACACAAAAATTAATTTATTTACATTAAAGTATGGAATTTGAACATACATAATAATGAATCACAAAAAATAATAAAAAAAATCAACCAATATTAACTGACAACTATAATAAACTTCAATAGAGGCTATGTTTAATGGCTAAAACAATATTGAACATTGTTCTAATATAACATTATTAAAACAAATTAATGAGACCTATGCATATTCCAGTTTCAAACATAAACTTAGAATCAAAATATAAAATCCATAAAATTATAGTTTCAATTGTATAGCTCTTTTTTATTTTTGAATTTTCTATTAAGATATGGCAATTAACATAGACCACCCCAGTTGCCGGAATTCGTTCAACCAAGTCCAACCTCTCACTTTTACTCATCATCTATTACATGAAAAACAAGAAAATTAATATATATATATATATATAACTTATAATAATATCAAATAAATATAAAATTAATTTGAATGATGTAAAAAAATAAAATTGAAAATAATAAAATAGGAAAATTGGAGATTGGGGGAGAAGAAGAAGTTACCATTATTATCACGTCTTGCATTAAACATTCTTAAATGAGGATCAACGGGTAACCCAATGGCTTCATACATTGGATCATAAACACTGTTTCTAAAATACCTGATCATTATTTACCAAAAACAAAACAAAGAATTTAATCATATTATAAAAATATTTGCCTCAATTAATTAAACAATAATTATTAATTAGATAAAATATAAATAAATACCTTATATTATTGGGAAAGTTGAAGAAATGAGCTTGGCTACCACTAAATGGATGAGGACTTGGTAGTGGTGGATTGTTATCTTGCCAAATCATTTTCATCTACAATTTTTTTTAAAAAAAAACAAATAACAATGAAGGAATAATCGAATTAAATTACTCATAAAAGCAAAACGAGATATGTGTATATATATATATATATAATATAATATATTATTAAATTGAAATAAGAAGTGCAAAATGTGAGGGAAAACGAGTTGTATAAAATGTCAAAGGGAAAGGATATGATGAAAAGGAAAGCTATGCTATTGTTAATTATAATATTTAGACTTGGTTTGGTAGTATTGTACTTCTCCTATATTTTTAAAGTATAACAATTAAAGTTGGATAAACACTAATATTTAGTTGGAATACTTACTTTTACACATATATTTGTCACAAACAACACCTCAATTTCAAATAAAAATTTAAAATTATACATTTAATAATAATTATATATAAAATAAAGTAAGATTATCATATTTATAGGATTATGTATAGAAAGTAACAATTTTTGACACAAACTATCGTACTCGACAAAAAATTTATAGGTTCGAATTGACATAAAATGATACAATTATCAAATAGGTAACACAACACGACATAATCAATAATCGTGTCAAATTCAATTTTAGAGTTACTAACACGTGAATTCATTTATGATACAATTAATTATTTGAGTAATTATATTATACTAGTTTATTTATGAATTAATTTATTTATTTTAATATTAATTATATTTATAATATTTTAAAATATATTTAATTATATTTAGAATAAAATTTATTAGTTTTTGAGTGAATAGTATCATAAATATTATAGAAATAAATTACAATATACAAAATATATATATATATATATATTAAACTGGTGATAGGATTACAATCCGTTTAACTATTTTATAATATATCGAGTTAGAGTTTGTAATTTTTGACATGATTTGTGAAACCCTATTCTTCGGACATAGGGGTAAAATGGTCATTTAATGAATTATGACATGTGCATGATTCAAAAATTTAATTAAAACATTATTGAGGTTTAGGAGAACTTAAGTTGGCTTAGTAAAATAATTAATATGAACTTGGTTACATTTTTCAAAAAACTAAAAAATGGATTAAATTGCAAAGTTTTAGGGACTAAATCGCAAGAGTTTTAAACAATGAAAAATGAGTACTATAGCAAGATACTGTAGTAAAATTGAAAACGGTTGATCAGATTGGAAAATTGATCTACTAGTAGAATGGATATTTTTAAGACACTATAGCAACACTATTTACGGTACTGTAGCAATCCAGTCGATCGGTTTCAAAAAAGGTCAACCGGTTTGCTAGAAAAATCGAGTTTTTCTTTTTTAGGATTTTTACAGGTTTTTCAAGATTTTTGAGAGTATTTTGGTCTTTTTACCTTTTTTCTATAAATATCCATCACCCCCAAATAGTTTCTTATCTTCTCCTCTCTTTAAAAACTTAAAACACTCTATCTCTCTAGGTTTTTTTCTCTCCCTCTCTATTTCTCATCATTTCTCCAAATTTCTCCAATGATCCATTAAATTTTCGCCACCAAATGACTGTTTGTCTTCTCTTTGTATTGATACCACATTTAAACTAAGAAAAACAAGAAACGACGAGGAACAAATTTAGGTTTTGGAGACAAATTAGGCTTTTCCGTGTAAACGGTGATTCGAAATTTCTAAGGGTTTAGAAAAGTAATCGGTAAATCTAATAACTCATTTTACATATGATATTAAGATTTTTGAGTATATTAAAATGTTAGAGTTACTATTTATCCAGAATTTTTGTTTAAATTCACCTAGGAAATCGAGAATTTATATTAATGTGGGTGAATTGGAGATGTATAGATGGTATATGTGTTGAATATTGCTTGGAATGTGTATATCTATTGTAGATGGAAATACGAATTTGGAAATTATAATGATTTCACATAGAAATAGTTAATAATAATAAATTGGTATTAGATTAAGTATTATGAAGGTTGTATATGTGATAATCTAAGATTATTGGGCATATTTGATGGATAAATATGTGAATTATTATCAGTTCTAAGTGGATTTTAGTATTCGATGTATATTAAGAATTTAATGTGTAAATATGAAATTTGAAATGATAATAGCCATGAAATTTCATTTGTTAAAAATCGATTAAATGGCACTAGTTAATAAGCCTCATGATGTGTATGTGGCAACTAAGGAATTCTAAACATGTTTTCCATGAAACACACATTTAATGCATTGTGTTTAAATTAATTGGAAATTGTGAAATTTATTATGTATGTGTGTGTGTGTGTGTTGTATTAGGTTCTGAAAATACAAGTAAAAGATTAGGTAAGCGCGAGGATTGTTAGTAAGAGTGAATACCTCCCCATACTGTGAGTAGATTCATACATACATATATAATTATGTAAATAAATTGTATGTGATATTTATAAGTATACTTGTGTGCTAAAAACAAGTTGTTTTCTAATATAAAGAAATTATGGAAATATATACTGTTGTTGTATATGATATTGGGATGGTTTATAAATGGTCTGCTGTGTAAAATTTTATTTTTACATACTTGCATGTAATGACAGGATAGGCAGAATTTGGATTGTATACTTTAGGAACGTTGTTTGAAATGTAATGGTCGAGGAGGCTGGGTTTTGATTTACATGGTTATATTATTGAACTAAAATGAGATGTTTTAATGCATGTATATTTTGGTGATGAGGCTGGTAAAGCCGAATGTTGTGATATGGCTAGTGGGCTAATTGTATGGCCTTTGGGCCTACTTATTTTACTGTATATATAGAGAGGTAACTTATGAACGGATCTATGAAAGGTCACATAGGTAAGTGGGCCATAATGGGGCTGTATAAAGGAGGTTAAGCCATGGTAAACCCACTGTGTGCCATGCACGTATGTACAATTATATAAAGACCATATGGAAAGTCCTGAAAGCTTGATAAAGATCTTTGGATTTGACGGATTACGAGGACAGTCATTCATATAACCAAGTGATTACTTGGAGCTAATATTAATGAGACGGGCGATATTTTATAATTGCATACTTTGCAAAACAAATAATGATTTTACAAAGGATAAAAAACCGTTTTCAATTTTATAAGTATGCATTACATATGATTTTATGTACAATAAGGCTCACTGATGATTTTCAACATTACCTCGGCCAAGGTAACATTGCATATAATTTTATGCATACCAAAACTTACTAATGATTTTATGTCAGCCCAGATGTTTATTTAAAATTGCATGCAGACCTTCATTTCATTTTATAATCATGTGATTTAAATGAACATGAGTTGTGTGTGTGTGTGTGTGTGTGTGTGTGTGTGTGTATACAGAGCATGAGTTGAATAAAAATCTCAATATCACGGATTTGGAAAATACATGTGCATGTATGTATATCTGTATGTATGTATTTATTCACTGAGTATAGTCGTATACTCATCTTCACAATTGTAATTTCAAGTTAAGAGTGTTAGCTCTTACAGGGCTTGTGGTAGAGGTAGAGAACCAACGACACTTTAGATAGGTTTCTTACTTGACTCACATATATAGTTGTCTCACTGGATAAATATAAATGAATTCTTGTAATATATTTGTAAATGTAAAATGATGATGTAAATGTTTATATTTTATTCAACTCAATTGCAAAATGATTTACACAAAGTTATTTTAAATTTACTGATACTTGATGTAGATGAATTGATCACAGAGATTAATTATTTAATAATACTCTCATAGATGAGAATGATGTTTATAAACTGTTTTTCAAATAGTATAATCTATAAGGAAAGCCTTACAGACCCTCTTGATATATTTTAAGTAAAGAGAATGTATCATGAGAGCCTATAATAATTGTCACGGGTGGACCATAGGCTCAAGACGTGACATGATTAATAAATGAATCGAATTTGGATTGACGACACAACAAGAATATAATACGATAATTTGTATTATACTCTAAAGTAAGAGTATAATAAAACTAACAATAATAGTAAGCATAAAATTAATTTAAATAGAGTTACGATCAATGTAAAGAATACCTTAGCATTGGAATTGGTTGGCAATTGCATGCTCTCTAATTGAAGAGGAAGTGATAATCCTATGCTTGAACCCAATATCTATCAACAAATAAATTAAATTTTATAACTTTGATGCTGATAAAAAATAGAAAGGATTACATAAAATTTTCAATTTAATTAAAGTTGTAAAATGGAAATAATTAATTAAAAATTACCTTCTGAATTGGCATGTTTTGGGATTGAAACGGATGAAAACTACTTGATCCTGTCCCCATGCCTTGACCCAACATATTTTGGTATCCATATTCTTGTGGCCTAAATAGTGCAAACCAAAATAAGTATTCCCTTAATATTTACAAATTACACACACGTGTGTGTGTGTATATATATATATATGTATATGTATGATAATTAATTTAAAAATATGCAATATTAGAAATACAAATTTTCTATATATATTACGAGATGCAAACTGATGATAGTTTTAATTGAATGAAAATATAAAATATACAAATTTTTTATATTTACATTTAACCAATATTATCATATCATGTCAATTTGTATCCTTAACATTATTTTTTATTTAGTCTTTGTTTGGATTTGTGGTATTTTTATTATATTTTGAAAGGAAAAATGAAAAAGTGTTTGGTAGTACAACTTTTAGTGTGAGTCACTTATATTTTTTCTTATTAATATTTAATATCTAATATTTCTTTTTTATAACTATCATGAATTTAAAGTTATAACAATTATAACTTAAAATTATTGCATTTTGATACCAAGCAAAACCCAATTATATATGGAATAGATTCACTGCTAGTTAATAATTAATAAAGTAGATGGTAATAAAAGAGAAATACCCAGAACCAAATGTCGGAGAAGGCTCATGCATGAAATGGAGAGATTGCAAACTAGTCCTCGCAAAGGGAGATCCAATATTTCCTGATGTTGTCTATGCACCATGCATCCATATTTACATATAATTATTAGAATAACAGGAAGAAAAGAAAGTCAGTAACTTCGTGGGTGATGATTCAATAACCCTTTTATACATATAGAATCATAGATTTTAAAATGTCAATATTAAAAAAAAAAAAAAAAGGAAAGAAACTATCGATAAAATTATAAATTTTGAGATATTACTTAAAAAAATATATTATATTATTTTTATCAACTATTAATAAAAGACATCTTGTATTGCAATAAAATAAAAAGTTGTATTTTGTATGCCCTAATATTCGGAAGTGTTTATGCCTAATAGTCATGTAATAAATTTTAGAGGAGAAAATTGTATTAGATATGCTTAAAAGAGGATACCACACTCATTAATTTCATAAAATAAAAAATTTAAAATATTTTAAAAAGAAGATTATTAATTTAAATACTTAAATTTCATCTCTTTTATACTCTATTGTTTCTACTAAATATTACTTATTTCTTAGTTAATAATTATTCGATCCCTAATCAACTATTTTTGAACCTTTTTTTTTTTATTTTTTCGATCTTATATAATTAATAATCATACTCAGACTATTATTTTACCAATACTGATCATCAATTAATGTAAGATAATTTATCAAATTTTAAATTCATACTTAATTATTATCTGATTATGATTGGGTTAATTTTCATATGCAAATTTAGACAAATAAAAAAGAAAATTGTAATTATAGAGAGAGAATAAAAATAAAAACAAAAATATAACCCACCGAGATTGGAGAGAGTGGATGATGAAGCAGAGGATTAGTTCTAGAAGAACTAATATTAGATGAATCCAAACGAAATTCCAATGGAAAAGTCGAAGTAGGTAGACGATAAGTACTAGTGTTTCCAGAAGCAGAAGCACTTCTTATTGATTGTTGACGTTCCGGCGAAGGAAAAAGCACAAGTTGATTTTGACTCCTCACATTCATTTCTTCCTCGCGAGAACCACCTAATTGAAACAATCCAGAAACTGCTATTTTTGTTGAAGCTTCTGCAGCCTGCAGATTTTTCATGCATGCATATCTATTCTTAACATAACCCAACAAACACATAGAAAGACAGTAAAGTACAGTACAATAATTGTATTATATATATAATCATTGTATTTAAATTGTCAAATTTATTACATAAAAATAAAGGAATTCATAACTGCTGTATTATACAGCTATTGTACTGTAGAATAATTGACTAGGGAATTAGAAAAGGAGTTGAGCGAAGAAGCATTTAATAAATACCTCCTTATAAAGTGAATTATGATATATCAAAAAGCACTTTCTGAAAACAAAATATTTAGATAGATAAAAAATAATAAAAAAAAAAAGAGTTGTGATATTGTAAATTAATGTTACCGAGGTAGAATGAGGAAGCAAGTTTGCTGTTTGCGGTGATTGTGTGATGCTCATGGTAACTGTAACTGGAGGAAGATTTGCAATGCTACTTTCCAATGTCACCTGGGGCCTGTTAATTATATATGTCAACACTAAAATGTAAATCAAAACAAGAAATAAAGTTTAAAATAAATATATAAATATACTATATATTAACAGTGATTGTGAATAGATACGCTCATGTATTGTAGTGTTGGTTTGAGAATGCTTACTGGAGAGGCATAAGAACTTATTAAGGCCCACAAAGGCTTTTAAATTTCACAACCACCTGTAGTGCTAGTTTTGGGTTGTTATTGGAAGTGTTAAAAATGTTTTTTAAATAGACAAAAATTATTTCAAGCATTTGATAATTTTTTCTTCTAAAATTATTTTTGACAAAATCAATTCATTCTATAACATTTTTTAAGAAGTAGGAATAGAGTTATTTTTCAAAATCTGATTATGAAAGAAATTCTATTCTTAAATATAATTTCAAATATATCACCTAATAAATATACAAATTCAAAATTAACCTTAAAAATAATTATTAAATTTTAGCACTAATTAGGGAGTAAAATTATTGAAAGTTAATAATAATTTTTTTTTTATTTCGTTTCTACTGCTTATACCTTTTATTTCTTGAAAACGTAATTAAAAGAATTATATTTTTACTATTAATTATTTTAAGACTGCAAAATAATTAATAGTAATTTTTTTTTTTTACTAGTAATTGAAAGTTAATATTAATTGTTTTCGAAAGAAAGCACATAGTGAGATTTTTTTTTGATAAATAAAATTCGAGTAAAGTCTTAAGAGTCGAATCTCATATCCAAGTGTCAGATTTTGATTTTAAAACTCCATACTTAATATCTAATATTAGAATGTATAAGTATACACAAACCTAATTTGAAGATAAATAAATTGTCAATAAATAAAATTTATATTTTTTAATAGTTATCATAAACTGACTATATTAAAAACACTTTTGTAATTTATTGTCAAACACAGGCTATTTTTCTTGGAAAGTCTACAAATCAAAATACTAAGCGATAAAAGTGGTTTTGTTAAAAATAGTCTCAAACATACCCATTACTTCTCATTAGTATCAATAAAAATATTTATTTAATCATTGAAGAATTTACCTTTGAAGAAATGATGTTGCAGATTGATTAAGATTTGGTTGAGGTAATTCATTACTTCCATCTGAGGATGAAGATGATTCACTTCTTGATCCTTTTTCTTCTTCATTTTCCTTTTGCAAATTAAAATTAAGAAAAAATAAATAAATTATATATATATATAATTAAAAGTAATAAACTAATTTTAAATAAAAATAATAATTACTAGATATAATAATAACTAATTATATAAATGGTTGGTGTAATTTTATTAAATTTATTATCATTATATTTACTTTCTTATTATTAAAGAATTACATCAATCTTATTTAATAATCAGTAATGTGACAATTATTATTATGCTAATAATTCAATAAGATTACATCAGTCGCATTCAATAATCAATAATGTGACCATCGTTATGCTAATAAATAAAGTCGTGGCACAATTTAAAAAAAATATTAAAAATATGTAAATGAACAATTATAATTTTTCAAATCATAAAAATTTATATAATCTTATATATATATATATAAACTTTGTTTCAATAACTATGAAAATAATTAGTTTCTTTCCAGTAAATCAACCAATATAATATTTATGTTTGAATTGACTAATTGATATTTTGTCAACAAAACAAATTCATGCAATCAAATCTAAAATAACTATAAGATCCTATGTAAGTAAGTAAGAGTAATAATCTAATTTTAAATAATAAAAAAATACTAGATACAATTATGAATGTAACAATAACTAACTATATAAGGTTCAGTGTAATTTTATAAAATTTATTATCATTATAATTATTTTTTTTATCATTTAGAAATTACATCGATCTCATTCAATATTCAATAATGCGACTAACTATATAAGGATCAGTGTAATTTTATAAAAATTTATTATCATTATAATTATTTTTTTTTTATCATTTAGGAATTACATCGATCTCATTCAGTAATCAATAATGCGATGATCGCTACAATAATAATAACTAAGTTATGACAATTTTTTTTAAAGAAGTCATTAAAAATATGTAAATAATATTTATATAGTTTGAAATTATAAGCATATATTACATTATTTACGTATAAATTAACAGAGATTCAAATAATTTGTCTATATCTAATAAATAAACCAATACAATTTTTTGTTGAAATTAATCAATTGATATTTTTTCAACACAACAAATATTCGTGCAACCAAATTAATTAATTTATGAATCAAATATAAAATAACTGTAAGATTAAAGAATTACCCTACTTCCAACCATTTGTCTGAATGTCCCAAACCCTTCACGCAAATCAACTTCTCTATCTGATATTATCAACTTCTAAATCTCCTACAAAGCACCGAATTCAGAAATATATATGTAGTTAGTACCAAATTAAACATAAAAAAAAAATTAAACATATAATAACAAAAATATTTCATAAACAAAAGCTAGTAATTTAAAAAAAAATTATTTCAAATTTCCCCTAATCTCTATATTGTCAATTATTTTTATTGATTCTCGCACATCTAATTCCTAAAAATCACCTATAGATTAATGTAAAATATTTACATGATATTCAAAATTTGTTTTTGAAAACAGGAAAAACAAAATAGAAGATGAGTTTCATAATCTTGAAATTAAGGAATAAAATAAAAATTTGAACTCTAGGTATAGATTAGAATACCCAAATGAAATTTTAAGAGGATAAAATGAAAGAAGAAGAAGAAAAAAAATTAATGGTTACTTCATATACCAAGTGAAGCTTGTGTTAATTTCTATTGATATGAAATCAATAAATATGAAAAGAAAAAAGAAAAAAGAAATGAAAAGTAGTATTTGGAAGTATTTGTTGGAAGTTACTAAAATTTGGTGAATCTAATAAGGCAGGAAGAAAACAAATCAAATACAGAAAATTTAGCTTCGACTTCTAGTGTGTCACCAAGTAAGAACATTAATGATTTATTACATTTTGTTTAATTTTCTATAAAACGACAATCCATATGTCAGCCCATTGGATTTATGTTTTAAATGTGTGTGTGTGTTTTAAATTATTACTATAAAAAATATTTTCATTATTTTTTTTTTATCAACTCTCTTCAATATTATTGGTAGAGAAATATTCTTTTATGATTTGGAAAATGGTTTTTGAAATAATTTAACTATCAAATATGTTCGTGGATTTTAAAAATTAAAAATCACTTTTTTTTTTCTATCATCTTTATTATGTAAAATTTAAAACATATTTAATTCTTACTTAAACTATGTTAATTTGTACTTCTTACTTTAAAATATTTGTTAAACTATTATTTTAAAGTAAGAAGTAAAAAAAAAAAAAAAATATGAATAGCTTAAGAGGGAACATAAAAATGATAAACACAATAAATATGAAGGAAGAAAAAATTGGCTAAGATAGACTAGAGAGTGAGAAAGTAATGAGAATTAAAATTAATATAGGATATTGTAGATTTTAACTAAATTATTCTATAATTAGTAGAAGATAATTGATGATTAACTGGATGTCACAAAAGATGACATAACATAATCGCAAAATATAAAAAGTAATATTATCTTAAATTAAAAGAAAATAAATTTAATAAATTTATGTTAAGATTATATTAATGTACACTACAAAATGTATGTTAAAAAATTAAATAATAAATAATTAATATGAATTTATTATTTTAATTTTTTATAATTATTTTATTGATCATTTTTTTAATTATGTATATATCTTTTTATTTTTAACTTCTTAATTTTTTAATATTAATGCAGAATGGGAAGGGAAGTAAAGTGGTTATAATTAATATGAAAAAGGTGAAAATCACAAATAGGTGATTGTTTGTCATACATTAGATTATGGCAAATATAAATTTAAATTGGTAATACATATTAAAAGTCATAGTTTTACAAATTTTGCATATTGACCCTCCAATATCACATGGCATCAATTTTACCATTCATTTCAATTTTTTCCTTTAAATAAAAGAAGAAGAAGACGCTACAAAATTACAAGTATATTTCAATTAATTAGTTGTATATCTACAATATCTGAAAAGGGGTCAATTCTGGCAAAGATGTAATGATTATGATTGAATTTCCTTAAATACTCTTGCTGATGATTTGGATGCATTTAAAATGAGATATGGTCAACATCCTTTATTAAGAAAGTTCTTTATTAAATATGTCATTATATGAGTATGTCATTAAATTTTTTTTTTTTTTTTTATAAATGGAGTTTTATTGAATTCTTAAATGTAAAGTAGTGTTTATCTTTTTTATTTGAATTTAAAATCTGAATATATAAATATGATGATGTATTTATTTTTTATCCATAACGTCCCAATATAAACTTTTGAAAAAAAATTAATAGATCGTTGATGTTAATTACTAGTCAAACCCTTTTAAGCTTTAAAAAAAATGTTTAAAAATATAAATTCTCACATAATTAAACAAACATATAATTATTAGATTGTTAATGTTAATAACTAAAAATGCAGTTGTTTTTGGAGTTTGAACAATGAATATATGTTACAAGCAACTATACTCTAAAACATATATTAACATTCTTTTACCCTGTGTATTTATTTAATAAAAATTAATTCTTATTTAAACATTATTACAAATTATAAATTATTTTAAATTAAACTTTTTTATTGAGTAATTTTATTTTTTTCTTCACCTCACGGCCTGAACTTGAAGTCCACTCGTGATAACTGCCACAAACCCTCATGATACATTCTATATATCTAGAATGTGTCAAGAGAGCTTGTAAAATTTTTCTTTTCCTGTCAATCATAAAACCTTGAAAATAGTTTATAAATCAATAACTCCCATCCAAGAAATCATTATCAATATTTGATCATCTATGATCAAATCATTCAAAATACATAACCGATAATTAAAACATCATCATAATGGAAACTATTTTCAGTTTGGTTGAACGTACATAAATATTTATATAAATTGTTTAGTTTACAAATAAATTTCAATGTTCAAAATAAAATTATCCAATAGGACAAAATGCATAAGTGAGTCAAAGATAAAACCTATCTAGAGTATCGAAGGCTCTCTATGGCTACTACTAATCCAGTGAGTATTAAGACACCTAACCTGAAAGTTAGAATGGATGAGGGGCGAGTATACAACTATACTTAGTGAATAAATAAATACACACATATATACATACATACACCCGCATTTTCAAAATTCAGATATTGAAATTTACTTTAGAATATGCTCAAAATTATATACATATTTCATTTAATCAAATAATCAAAAAATAGTTTATAGGTCTGCATACAGTGAGTCTTTCATGGATAAAACCATATGCAATGAATTCTTATAAAATAAAAAATTATTTCCCATATTTTACAAAATCATTTATTTTTTGTAAAGCATGTATTTATAAAATCACATCTTCTCATTAATGTTGGCCCCAAGTAATCATTTAGTGACTCGAGTGATTATCTTTGTAATATCCGTTTAATTCAAGATATCATTATCAAGCCACCAGGACTTTCTAGGTATTTATATATCCACATATCCGTACTCAGCACACAAGCTATGGATATTGTCCCTTATACCAGCTCTACTAGGACTCTACTCATCTATGTGGCATCTTAATAGGTTCGTCCATAAGCTACCTCCCTATAGCTATAGTAAATAATCAGGCTCACTAGCCATACATCACTCCTACTAGCCATATATCAATATCCGGCATACCGACTTTATCACCAATATGCATGCTTAAATCAAATTAGTTTCAATTAATGATAATCATATAAATAAATCCTATCTTTAAAGCCATTTCAGCATATATATTAAATAAATTTTCAACAGCAAATCAAATAAAATTTTATCCTAATATCAAGGTAAAACACATATAAACATATTTGATTCAAATTTCCCTTTAGCAAAAAAAACCGCTTGTCTAGCACATAAGTAGACATATATGTATAACACAAATATAAATACATATTCATGTATGTAATAATTTACTCACAATAAGAGGAGGGTAACCACTTCCAATAATAGTCCTCGAGTCTACTGGGTCATTCTCCCGGGTTCTAGAAGCCCAATACCATACATGCATACAATCATGAATTCCATGATTCAAATGATTTAACATAAACGCACTAAAAGCTAAGCTTATGAAAAATATAGCTAAAATCTCTTATATTGACATATTTCACGAGGCTTAACTAATGAAGGCCATTTATCCAATTTAAATCCCATATTATCTTATATATTTCGAATGGAAAGTTTTAGTAGCTTTCAAAAAGAACCATCTATCAAATCCATAATCTAAAACACAAAAGATATCACAGATTGACATACCAATCAAACTTGCTCACAAAACGACTAAAGTGAAAACCAACCAGCATAAATCCAAAATAATTAAAACTTACCCAAATCAATTTATTATCAAAAATCATAAATAAACAAATATATACCTTTCATCCTTGCTGGTTTTCCTTTGCTTTCTTCCTTTTCATTCGGCCACACTATTTTCTTCCCATTTTATTCGACCATTTCCTTTCTTTCTCTAGCTTGCCAAACATCCTTTCTCTCTTTGATTTTTCTTCATGATTTTTCTTCTCTGTTATTCTCTCTATGCTTTCTTCTTCTTTTTTTTTTTCTCTTCTTTCCCAACAATTTCTTCTTCATCTTTCCTGTAAGCATCCTTCACTCTCTTGATTTTTCATTGGCTCTTTCCTTCTCTCCATTCTTCTCAAACATTCCAGCCTTTTATAAATGAAAGGAAAGATAACCAAAACAAAAAAAAAATGAAGTGCTTAAAGATAAAAGTTGGGCCGACTATGTGTATATTAATTAGCTTCATTTGTATTTTGTTTTTTCTTCTTCCATTTCGTCAAAACCAAAAGCCCTCCCTTAAATTTCTTTTTATGTCTTGATTTTTCTAGACTAATAAAGAAGAATTTGAAATGACCATCTTGTACATACATCTTTAGGCTTAAAATTGAGCTTGTAATATTTGTTTGTTTTGGACTTATATCAAATAAAAATTGGGCTAAGCTTAGTTTATGTTTTTAATCTTCATTATATATTTTAATACTTGGCCCAAAATCAATTTAATTTATTAAATTAAATTTCAAGACTTTTTTTTTCTAACACAACCTTTGTCGAAACCTTATCATACATGAAAATTTTAATAAATTCAATTTATGTCGAAATTGCTAGTTTTATACTCTCAATGTCGAAAATCCTCTTTGTTAGGTCAAGATTCTTTATTTTAAAGACAGAGCTCACTGATGCTTTAATTCTGAATTTTTAAACATATTTTTACTCACAAATGACATATCAATAGAGAGGCCAACTATTTCTTCTTAATGTTCACTTTTGAAGTGGATACCATTATCATAAGAGCTTATTTTGTTTTCATTTACTATCATGAATTCATCAAACCTGAGATTTCATTGTTTAATGTTACTACTTGAACATAACTTCCTAAACTAGAATGTATACAATCTAGTACATTCTTGGTTATACATACATATGTTTCAAATACTACGTTCAACCTTCGAGATATTTTCTGATAATATAACGCTCACAAGTCTTCTGATAATTTTTCGGCACTTTCTTGCCTTCTATTGTCATTTCCTACTAAGTAGCTTACTTTAGATGCTACATCCTCATCTTATACTTTTTTTTTTAAGTCTTATCACACTCTCATTTCTCTCTTTCTTTATCACCAATAAGTCTTTTCTATCACCCTTCACTGTCTCTGTAGGAGATGTAACCAACCTCCGGTTTAACCCCGCATTCTCGGTATATCATCATTTTTGGGTCTACATTGAGATAACTTCTCATCTTAATAAAATAACCATATAACATGACAATAAACACTTCCAATCATTTCACAAAAATCGAGCATACCAAAAATTGAAACTAGTTTGATTTTTGCCAAGATTCAAGCTTAATCCACAACACATCATCTCAATTTAATCAGCAAGGATTCAGAATAGCCTAATACAAAATAAGGTTAAATGATCTTATAGCTCATTCCTACACTTGAATGAGACACCGTGTGAGGAACAAGGATACAGAAGATACCCTTCCACTATAGTCACTAACCTCTAACCATGCTTTAATACCATTTTTGTAATATTCCCAAATTCGGAGATGCTACCAGCAGTTAACGGAATCTCTCATCACCTTAAGCCTCTATCTTTGTCTATCTGAATACATGCATAACTCTTATAAATTCATAGCAACGTGTAACACATTCCATGTAATGCATAAAGCCAAAATGCCCAACCATGAAACATAAATAAAATACATTAATGTTATACAATATTTTGGCGCCACACCATTTATGTTGAAATATATGCCTAGCTTTAACTATAATACTCTATGCATGCTGGACCTATATGCCCTAGTGACTGTAGTACATATCCTTGTCTCCGTAGACATCTCTCGACTATAACGTTCCTCTCTTTCTAACTAAGTATCCAACCTGCAAAACTGGAAATGTGAGGGGTGAGTGGATAGACATAATGTAAGGAAATATATTTTAGGGAAAATAAATTCTAATATATGTAAAATTCAATGCAAAATTTAAAATTATAATCATATTCATCATCTACTGTAATTAAATCACTTTAAAATCTGTATCATCATAAAACTGAAAACTGTATCATACTTGAGCTCTTTTGCTGTTCTAAAATTAATTATTTGAAACTATTAGCGTGAAATACAATTCTTTGTAATAAAAATTATTTTTGAAAACTGTGTCATCTAAAATTTGTAAAACGGTAGCTCTGATATCTTGGCCTGTGGTATCATAAACGGCTATAATATATCTTTGAGATAGGGGGTCACTAATACCCTAAATCTTTATTCTAGTATCCCGGCCCATGTATCACAGACAACATGAATACATCTTTTAGAAAAGGGGTTGCAAGGACTTTAAATCTTTACTCTGATATCTACTGTTGTATATCACTGTCATAACCGTGTAATTAGGCATACTAATAATACATAATACAAGCTTATAAAATACTGGTAATATTACAAGTAGTAAAATGATACATACATATATATGGTGGTTATATCATGTATATATATATATATATATATTAATCAAACTTATGCCAATACATATATGTATATATAATGTTTGTATGGCATATATGTATAATAGTTTAACTAATGCAAATATATATATATATATATATAATGTTTGTACCATACACATGTATATTATATAAACTTGTGATAATATATATATATATATATATAATGCATTGTAATATATGTGTATATATACCTAAACCTAACCCATGAATATATATATTACACCTTTCATTTAATGAGTGTAATTGTGTAACCATTTTAGCCAAACACCGAATTGAGAGAAAGAATAAAAACAAACCAGTTATTACAAGTGTATATATCTAACTGAACCCATGTTTACTTCTTTCACTTATGGCATTTAGTATTTATGATTTGAGATCAAAATAAACACAGTTGAGATAAGGGAAACCAAGGGAGAGAGAGCTAAATTGAAAGGAGAAATTGAGAGAGGGGGCTAAGAAGCTTTGCATGTGTGGTAAGATTAGGTTGATTGAAAAGGAAATTGTGGCCAAAGTAAACTAGTTGTCTTGTTCATTCTTCTTCAATTCGGTTTCACTTCATTCTCTAACTTAACCTTATAAACCGAGAGAGAGAGTGTAACACCTATAATTTCTTTTGTAGAACTCATAATTATTAAGCAATAATATAAGGTACATATATGAGAGTATTTTTGTAAGTTTGGAAAATATAGCAGACATGAAGGGTAGAAATGAGAATTTCATTGTTAACAAGGTCATTTTTGAAAATTTAGATTATGGATTAAAATAAAAATTAAGTGGGCTAAGAATATATATATATATATATATGTAGATGTATGTATTAGGCCTAATTTAATTAGTTAGGCCCAAACCCAATTAATAAGCCCAAGCCCAATTGGTTATATTTAAACCTAATTAACCAAGCCCAAACTTAAGCCCAATTAGTTATGTTTAAGCCTAATTATTCAAGCTCAAGGCCAAGCCCAAGTATATAACATAATAAAATAAATAAATAAATGAATAAATATTAAGTTTTTGGCCAAAATTCTCTACACAATCCTAACCATCCATTTGCTT
>JAXCLQ010047485.1:0-19913 GCA_035584115.1 Cedrela odorata | reverse complement strand
CTCTCTCTCTCTCTCTCTCTTCCTTCTCTGAGCTTAGTACTTTTGTTTTGCCTCTGCTCGCTAACTGCTGTCGTTAGATATGTTGTAAGCCTGAACTTTGGAAATAGGCCGTTGGATTAGATTTGTGAGGGTTAGAGAGTAAGATCGACCGTCATAAATGAGTTTTGAAGTTTGAGAGCACTTTTAATTGCTTTAATTGACGTGGTATCTATCTGAGGGCGTTTGTAAGTGTGTGGGTGAGATCTGAGCGTCGGATTGAATTTGATCACAGGGAATGATGATGTAGACCGGGAAGACCACTGACGGCTGTTTTGATAAGAACACTGATAGTACAGTAGGGTCTACTTGCATTAGATGCTTTGTCAGGTTCCTTTAGTGCTTTTCTTGTACAATGACTACTGCCTCTCTTTCTTTTTTAATTTCATGATATTTTATTAATTTCAGAAATTTATTTATGGAGGAAAATAATAATTTTTAATTATAATAATAATTTAATATTAGGCAGCTTTTGTTTAATTTTATCGATTATCAATTATATTTAAAATTTAAATAAAATTAGAATTCAAAATCATATATTTATATTTTGTTATAATATTTTAATAATTAAGTTGTATTTTCATATAATACATTTTAATAAATATACGGAGTAATTTTAAATAAGTTAGAATAAATAATATATTTATAAAATTAAACATCCCTTGTCCTTGTGCCTATAAATTGACGAAGACGGAAAATTTTCCCGCCACACGATCACGTATTCCCAATTTTCTTCATCGAAAATTTCTCACTACCCAAGCGGAGAGTTAATTAGGGTTTATAAAGTCCAGTATCTTAAAAAACAAATTGAACCGGGGAGTATCCTTTCCTTACGCCAATTGTAACTATTTTTTGGATTCACGACGAGGTAATTATTTATTTTTCTGCAACACATAATGATTATTATGTAGTAATTAATGACAAATACTTCTGGTACAGGATGGCCAACAATACCCAAGATTTCTCTCAATTTGATATATCGAAAGAGGTGACTTTTGTCTAGTGATTTTTTTCGATAGCGAAGCTTAGTACTGTACAATTGTTATGAAAAAAATATGTTCTTGTTTGTTGTAGGAAATAGATAAGCTTGTTGCGGAAGTAGTACGCTATGTGGTTTTTAGAACCCACCAGAATTCAGGATGTCCAATCAAGAGAGAGGAGCTTGTTCAATTGGTTACTAAAAACTACAGCCAGCGTGCTCTTCCTGCTTATGTGATCAATGCTGCTAAAGAGAAGCTCTCTGGCGCTTTTGGTTATGAATTGAGAGAGCTTCAAAGATCCCGCCCTTCATCCACAAATCAGGGTCGGTCTTCTCAGCCAAATGGTGAGAGGAAAAGTTATCGTATTTTATTTTCTTGATTAAACTATCACACATAGTAGGATCAAGTGGTCTGGACACTAGAAATAGTTTTTTCGGAATATTTCTTTATGGGTTTATTCTTTTTGTTTTGCAACAATTGTAGCTTTAACTATGCATTCTTCAGGGGTTGCGGATGCAAAGTCTTATGTTCTTATAAGTCAGCTACCTGCTGAGGTATACAAGAAGTATGTAGAAGATGTAAATACGGCACATCTAACTGGTTTTACATTTGTTGTAATTAGCATTGTGCATCTTGCTGGAGGTAAAATCCCAGAAGGTACAATTTCTGGTTTGGTTGTTCCGTAATTGTAATTTCATGGATTTTTTTTTTTGTGAAATCTGAGGCTCAAGATGGATGATAGAAATTTTGGACCAAAAGTAAACTTTTGTTGAGACAATTCCTTGGTCTAGACCATTAATTGTTCTATATGACCATTAATTGTTTGTTTGGTGTTCTCCACTTCATATTACTTTGATGAATAAATCAGATGGTTGTGGTCAACACAGTAGATTGTTTTTGACAATTTACTTCCTTTGAGAAATTGTGAGGGCAAAGTTTCTGTGTCATGGTTTCATGTTTTTTTTTTCCAATATAAATGAATAAATCAGATGGTTATAGTCACCACAGGAGGTTGTTTTTAACAATTGACTTCCTTTGAGAAATTGTGAGGGCAAAGGTTCAGTGTGTCATGGTTTCATGTTCTTTTCCAATATAAATGAACAAATCAGATGGTTTTAGTCACTACAGGAGGTTGTTTTTGACAATTGACTTCCTTTGAGAAATTGTGTGGGCAAAGTTTCTGTGTGTCATGGTTTCATGTTCTTTTCTAACATAAATGTACAAATCAGATGGTTATACAATTGACTTTTGTGAGAATTTGAGATTGCAAATTTTATGTTGTGTCATGGTTTCATGTTCTTTTCTAACATAAATCATACAACTCTTGTTGTGCAGAAACTCTTTGGAGGCACTTGAGGCGTATGGGATTGTGTGAAACAGTTGAAAGCCATCCAGTGCTTGGAAATGCCAAGCAAGCGTTGGAGACACTGGTCCAGCAAAGGTAAGAATTGCCTGATGAAATGGAATATATATAGTGTATTTGTAGTGCTTTTATCTGCAAAAGTGACTTGCTCTAGACTGATTCTAAGCATTTATCCCTAGCTCTTTTTCATTCTTTTTCCAGATATTTGCAAAAAGACAAGGTTAATGGCCCTGAAGGTAATACTTTGTTTTATGAGCTTGCTGAGAGAGCTCTAGATGGACCAGTTAGCGAGAAAATGAAAGAATACATTTCACAGGTACTGGTTTGAAATGAGAAGTTCGATGGTAGCTTTCTGTAATGCTTATGGCTTTCTGTATTCTTATTCATCTGCATTCAGATTATTGAGAGTACATGCGGACCTGTCGCTACATGTGTAAAATTACTATGCCAACGTTTCAGGGGACTACCTAGGGTGTAACATGAATCGTGTTATTTTGGACTACTGTATGGAATTTTAATCGATCAATTCTTTATGGTAGCTAAGAAAAATGGCACATGTTTCAATTCTCAAATGTTTTATGGGATCATACCAGTAATTTCATTTTGTTCTTGCAAGCTTATCTTTGATTCCTTTATAGCAAAGTCACACCAGAGATACCAGGGGAAGGATTTTCATGACATCTGGTTCGGTTCCTATTCTTCTCCACCCCCCCTCTCTCTCCCCAGACACAAACATGCAATCACACCCCCTTGTTTATCCTCACAGGTTTCTTTCATGGGCTTGGTATCAGAGAATTTAAAATTTGGAGAACTATGGAATTTGTTTGAAAAATGTGATAATAAGTTATTGTTATCATGTTATAACTTACTGATTATGAACTAAATCTGATTTTCAGTATGTTATCATTTTGACATATGAAGTGAATTCTGTTGGCAGATTGTGAGCAAAGATGCTGGTCCTGTGGATGCTAATGAAGCTGACTAGTGTCTTAACGCTAATCTTAATTAACTTTGTAGCGGTACGTTGACTATTTTAAATATGTTGTTAAATGACCGTTAGCTCAGTTAATGAGGGAACTCCACATGCTCATATCAGTTGTTCATCTTGCCTTCTACAGACTGGGGATGTTAAAAGTTTCTGATCTTTGGTGAAGAGAGTTGTGAAAATATGGGGTTGGTTCTGGTTGATAAACGTTTTGAGCAGATTGGGATTTGGGAAGGCAATGGCTTAAATGTGCCAATCCCGTTTCAAGAATTTGATTGTGATGGAAATTGCTGCACCGCACTATTACCCAATACTGTATCTATATAATGCCATAAGTTGTGTTTAAATTATGTACATCGACAAAGTTCTGTACTAACATTTGATGTTTTTGGACCTGAATGGAGTAACTTTAAGATTGGGCTCACATTAGTCTTGTGTGCTTTTTTTAATCTGTTTTAACAAAAATACGACATGCAAAAATGCCAGCTTTCTAAACGATACGTAGTAGATTATCTATGATCTCCGCCTGCAAGTCAATCTAAATAGCCTCTGTTGATTAGTAGAAGGCCTATACGTCTCCGCCTGCAGCTTCAAGTCGATCTAAGCTTCTGTTGATAACAACTGTGATGAAATTCTGAACGAGACAAATGCAAACATCAGTTAACGGTAACATTACATTTCACCATTGGGCAAAATGATCTGACACAAGGTGCATGATCAATGGAAGGACCCAGCCCCTATTCTCTGCGGTAGCTGGTGCAGAAGAAAGCATGGGTGTTTACAAATCAAGCCAATTGATAAACTTATTTCCAAAATTACAGGCTTAATTTTGGTTCTTGGATGTCAAACAACTATGGAACAAAAACAAATGTCAAATCAATTGAATTCTAAAATATAGACAGGTAACACCAATGGACCACTACCAGTGAAGATTCAGCAACATATTTCAGTGTCATAAAACGTTGGAACCTTATCCCGAGTATCAAGATTATCCTGAAACGAAAAATTCTGGCATAGCACAGGACAACCAAATATCTATCCCATAATAGCGAAAGTTCAGCGGCATTCATTAACACAAGGAACTCGGCTGGTACTCCCATCCCCAATTGCAACTGTGGCAAGGGACTTGGAAGCCCATGCCCTGGCATTCAACGCTCCTTCCTGCAAGTTACTTCTTTTGCAAGGATCCTTTAGAGAATTACACAACTGTATCGCTCGATTCAGATAGGTCCGAGGATGCTCCAACAAGCTCCCCAATATGAGATTTCGAATGAGCCTTTTCCATGTAAATTGAGCAAATACAAGCATAGTTGGGAAGAATAGATGAAGCAATCTCAAAAGCACAAATGCAGTAGCCAGAGCCAAATATGTCTCCTGTCTAAGCATATTCTCTGGTGATCTTGCCCATGAGAATGGGCAGCTTTCCTCTTCTGTGCTATCATGCTTCTCATGATTTAATGGCTGCCCAACTTTGTCCATGGATATTTTGTCCAATGATGCTGTCTTAATACCTATTCATATGCACAAAGTTCATTAGATCCCATACAAGAACATTCATTCAACAATATCATACAATATAACAGAGGAAACAATTTATATTCTTTAAGATAGAAAGGTTACTTAGCAGCTAAATTACACTGTTGCAAAACAATATAAGTGAACGGTTAACAGTTACACTCTCCTAAAAGGACAACAAAATTTTTTTATGGTAACCACCCTTCAAGTTTGATGTCTACGCGATCAAATGCATTAGTAAACAGTGTCTGACTGAAACAAGTAAAATTATGGAACTATACTATAAAAAAATGAAAATAAAAAAGGACATTTAAAAACACACAAAAGCACATCCAAACATCTATAAATTGTAGACATAATATTTCAGTTTAAAGAAATCATGAAACAAACTTATTGTTTCTTAGTATCCCCCAACAAACAACTCTAATAATAAAATGCTGTACCAGTGACATCATTATAGAAAGCAACGAGTGAACCGAGAGACCGGGAACCATGATATCGCACACGCATTGATGAATTTAGGAGAAAAAGCGTAGGAAACCCGTGAACTCCATACTTTGAAAGTATACTGCAGAATTCAACCAAAAAGTTATTCCAACAGCCGCACAAAACTTATTCACATTAGTAAATCTACAAAGATGCATATTCATTTGCATACCTTGGTCTGATGGCTGATTCTTCTATTGCAAAGTGTTGGATGGAGGAATATAAAGAAGAAAGGATAGAGAAACTTGATCTAAAAGTCCCAGAGAAAGGACACCAAGATGCATAGAAAAGAACAGCTACACATTCATGACTATTCTTGTGAACCATATTCAGGGCCCTTTGCAATGAAACTTCATCTCCCTTCACAAAAACAAAATACAAACTTAATAGCAATTATACTAACAAATTTAAAATAATAAAGCAAATTAATGTGTTGAAATCATTATCAACACTTATTTCACCTAATTATCATCCGTTTTCCATATCTCTCCACAAAAAGAAAGTTCTTCCAAAACCAAAATAAAACTCCACCAACAACGCTGCCAATTTACCAGATTAACTTTGTCCCATCAAATATATGGGAATGCTATAGCATTCGGTGACAATCCTGTCAAATAATTTAACTACCAATTTTTATTTTTTTCTTTTATGAAAAGACAAAGTTTTGTTGCTTTTGCGAGTTAGGCAAAAATTTCAGGGGAAAAGCAGCAAAACTACTTCCAAAACACTAACTCCACAACACCTACGCGGTTTCAATAGTTCTAAAATTCGAAGGCCCCTAGAATATAAACAGTAGATAGTCAATCACCTTTTTCCCCAAGACAAAAGTAAATAATAATTACAATAAGTAAATTTTATAGCCAGTTTCTGGTTACACGATTCCTCTAAATTTGACCACTATAACATTGCATCAAGAAACAAATCAGACTTCCAATTTCTATATTTCAAACAGCCAATTATTTACAACAGATTCTGTCCCTCAAACCACCAAAATATTTAAGAAAAAAAAAAAACAAATAAAAACTAATATTGGGAAGAGAAATTTCAATTTTCAAATTAAATTAACATACAAAAGCGTAAATACGTACCTCGGTAACGCCGACGACATCGTGAGAGTCGGTAGGGTTATTTAGACAGACGGAATCTCGAAACCTTAAGATCGAATCCGTCACGGTTTCCTTTGGACATAACGGAACCCTAACTGCCTCGACAGTACACAATAGCCTTCCCCACAGCACCAACATCACGATCCCCGTTTCCCAGACTCTCGTCCTCATCATTAAAAGCTGCCAATTCGTACCCACCGTAAAATCAAAATCAAAATAAAAAATTGAGGAATAATTGAAGGAGATAAGATGGTGGGCGGCGCATTTTAGCAAAAAAAGGTTACGCTGGAATTGAATAAATAAATGTACTGTCTGTAATAGTAACTCCAATTGTTGTTTTAAATAATAATAAAATAATAATAAAATAGAAACGGATTTTGTTATTTTAATTCTTCTGAGGTTGATTCTTCTTACATGGAAGGAGCAGGGAGGTGAGGATAAAGTAAGGGGGAGAGGTGCGCAGTAAGTGCGCACGGGTGACGTTTTGGGTTATCGACGGTGTCGTTTGGTGTTGGGCTTAGCGGCGTAGGTGGGTGCTGTCTGCCACTGATAACAAAACACAAGCCTTGTAATTTGCAATGCCTATAAAAGGAAATGAAAATGATGACTGGAAAATTAAAAAGCATTTGCAATTGGTACACGTGCGTATGGGCAACCGCGTGCCCAAATGATTTGATTTATTTATACGACTAATTTTGCTGCCACTGAAAAGTGAAAAGATCATCCCAAGCTGTAAATTATGAAAAACAAGGATTTTAGGACAAATTGCTGTTGATCAAACTGTAAATTATGGGTTAGTGGTGATGATAAAATCCAAAACTGCTACAACCAAAATGTGTACTAATCTATGGCTCTAAATACGTTGCACTTCTCATTACTAGATAAACATCAGAATTACAGGAAAAAAAAAAAAAAAACTTTACTTGGGTTTCAGATTGATAGATTACTCCAGAAAACAGAAAAGTTAACCACCACCTATTATTTGAGGTAACACTATTGAAGAAGAACCCATGAGGTCAAAATCTACTTGCTGGATTTTTTTTTTTTAAAAAAAAAACAAAACAAAACACACACTCGGACCAACCACAGGGTGAAACATGAATAAGATAGAGCCTGCCTATTTAAACAATGATAATGTACGATACAAAGAACAAGGAAATCAAAATAACAAAAGAAATTCACTAATTGACAGGTGCTCGCACTCACACAGGCCGCATTTCAGCCAATATGGTTATGCTAAAATAATTAGCAGGTACGGATTGTGAAGTATGTCATTCGAAAAATATGACAAACTTTTGCAAGATCCAGAACATAGTATATACCAAGTGGATCCCTGCCAAGCCAAATCTAGAATATTGGCTGTGCGCATTCTAACCAAAATTGGGTTTCTTCGGATGTGGAAATCTACTTCCCATCTGAGACTAAGCTTGAAAGTTGAGGACATGAGAATCAGTTCTTCACATCACATGAGCTGAAATCTTTGTATACAAATCATTTTACATTTAATGGCGGCTCCCAGAGAATTTAGCTTTGCAAGTGGGACACATAAAACCCACCGAACCTGTTTCTGCTCCAGTGTCAATAGGCTCATGATGAAACTCATTTCTGCACCAGGCACACACAGCAGTTACTTGATAACTGCTCCCTAACTTTGGCAACAAAGGCAAGGCTTCCTTCTCAAGCCAAACAGAGGAATCAAACCCTTGTGACATCTCTGCATCATATGGCAAGACCTTGGAGACCCTTGAATGAGAGCTAGATTGAGTAGTCAGAAAATCATATTCCATATGTTCTGTGCTCCTCAGTCTCAGGCCTTCAAAACCTGACATACTGTCATACTTTTCACTAAAGACTTCACTTTCACCCTGTCCATCAAAATAAGAAATTCTACGTTATATATATACATACATTTTTTCTTTTCTGCGTGGTTCAGAAGTTCTAGGTGCAATTTTGAATACCAAAAAGCATTTCTTCACAAAATCCATCACTAACAAGGACTTCAATTCCCTCTAACAAAATGGAGTAAAAAATTCAACAGATAATTCTAATAGGGCAGTATTGGCAACATAACGTAGAATACACAACAATATCAATAGAAAATGTACTACAAAGAAGACGTGGTAGTAGTTAACTATAATGTTAAAAAGTAAGCTGCTACAGAGGCATTAATAACTGCCTGAAGCAAAAATATTCATTAATTCATCATTCAGAACAGAATTTGATTCTTCTTGACATAAACACCCTGCAACTTAAAGAATGAACATGCCACATACCTTATCTGTCATGGTTTCAAATGCAGGAAAACACCCTGATGATTGCAACAGTCCAGATGAACTATCAGTTAAACCACTCAGCAAAATGTTTTCTTCATCAGTTCTCCACAAAAAATCAGCCATGACATCCGCACCAGATTGGCTATGACTGCTTAAAGCAGTTATTAATTCATTATTCTTAACATTGTTTAAATCCTCTAACCTGGAATCCTGAACTGTGCCTGTGCCAACCCTGTAATTAATTTTAGCTGCACATGCTTGTTCACTAGATTTCCTGACTTCGTTAAGTTTGGGGACCTCCGTTGTCTCAGGAGAAACCTTGGTCAAATGGTTATCAAAGCCAAAGCTTTTCTCACTTCCAAACAAATCAAGCAAGCCAACTTCAGTATCCTCTGGGCGCTCGGGATAGTTCACAGAGTGTTTGTGGCCAAATCCAATAATTAGTTCATTATTCCAGGATTTATTGACATCAAATTTGGGCTCATGAAACATGCTAGTAGAAATGCTATTCAAATTATTGTTGAGAACACATGTGTGCTCATTTCCGGATGAAGAGTGTAAACCACTTTCAGAACTTCTTTCCTGCATAGCCTCTGACAAAGTGGAACTAGACAGCCTATTCATATTATTTACAGAACCACATCTTAGCTCATTACCATACACAGCAGTTGAACAGCCTTCAAAACTTACTCGATCCTTGACATAAGTCACAGTATCCTCTAACCTCGTGGAACCATAGCCACAGCCAGAAATTGTCTCATCTCTCACATCTTTATCCATATCATCTTTTACATGTTCCAGGGTGCGAGTAAAAAGCTTTTTCTCTAGATTTTCACACCTGAATGATTTTTCCTTAGCATTTGGAGAAAGAAAACCACTTCCATGACTTATCTCTAGCTTCTGCTCCCCCCCTGAGCTAATATAAACACCATTCGCACTATTTTCAACAACACATGGTTGACCACTTCCAGAGAAAGTTGACCAATTCTGAGAACATTGATTCTGCCCACTTAAATTATCACCACTACCAACGGTGCTCTTCAATGCATCTCTTTCATCAGAAGGTACAGAAAATTTATTATCCTGATTGCGATACATGACTGCTTCAGCACCCAAACAAATTCCAAGTTTAGCAGCACTGACCTCAGTGGCTGCATTCGTATTCTCCAATTTCTGATTAGTTAAGTAAGAAACACTATACTGCTCACTACAATTTTCCCATCTTCCAACTTCCTCAGGACTCTTTATCTTCAATAAAGAGGCTTGCTTATCATGCTTGGTAGATGCAGAAGTAGAGAGAAATGGAGAATGGAAAACCAGGTCAGCCCCATTTTTGTCATCCCCTAGAGTAAGATCTGGAGCCTGTAGCATAGCTTGTTAATAGATACCATACAAAAGATTATAATGGGTAAAACAAATATGAAAACTGCTGACTTACATTTCCAAAGGTAATTCGGTTGTCCAACTGAATACAGTCACCAGAATGCCCAGCACTTGGCTTACTTGCATCTTTAAGTCCAGAAAGGGATAGCAAGTATGAAGAAACTTCCTTGCAGGACACAAACTGCTGCCCATTAGGGCTGGATGGTATTGAATTAGGAAAGAAAGAGTAAGAACCATACAACAAAGAATAGGCCAATACAAAATAACAATAAAAATGATAAGTATTGCTTTGCAGCCTATACCTGACGATTAAATGAACAAAGTGGTGTTGCAAATGCAAAACGAGAATCACGACGTTAGTCATGAAATAAATGCTACAAAAGGTATAATTTACTCTAAAGAACATGGTTTTGTAGTATAAGTAAATACTTGAAAGCATTCAAAATTTTTTTTTTCCCTAACTAAATAGGGCTATATGGTACTAAGTTCTGCATGAAACTACAATTCTCTGCCTTTCAAATATCAGGATGATATACAAGTTTGTAACTTTTTTTCCAAAAGACAAAAGAAAATCTTGAATGAATAATATGCAGGGGTCATAAACACCTTAAACTTTTGTGAAGATGGTAATGGTAGTAAATTCTTTTGGTAGACACTAGCACATTTAACTAAACAGTTGGGGATAACAACTCATTTCATTTACATCCTTGTCTTTCAGCGCAGTTAATAGAAAAGACATGCCCACTTAGAAGTCCCATTATCCATTATATGTCCTTCAACAGTGTTTATTAACAAGATTTACTCACTAAGAGGTTTGATGACTAGGACAGAAACTGAAAATATAACTTTAAATACTGATCTTCTACAGGAAATAGTCCTGATTTAAAGTACTGAAGAAAACCATGCAGAATCTTATTAGTTCAGTGCTTCCAAAGTAATTAGGGCTTGGCTAAAAGTAGACAATAATATGTAGTAGAATTTGGGATAGAATGATGAAAATTACAGTCTGCCAAGGTTAAGCAATAGATCTCTAATGTAGTTGGGCTTTGGCTTACAAGGATCACGAAAAACAGGCAATAATACTTGATAATAATTGCAAAGTGATTGCAACAAAATGCGCAAGACCTAATGGATTGAAACCCAAATATGCTGTGTGCATATAACATCATAATGTATGCACCTCAAGGGCTATAGCACCTTCGGGCAAGTATTAGGCTGATGATACTAGATAATCCGGGCATGGTACTTCCCAAGCTTTCTAAGAGCACTTCTTCTCTTATAATTATTAAAGATTCAGAGCAAGTCCACAAAAGGGCGGTCAGTTTATCTTCCACTAACATTTGGTTCAAATTCTCATAATTGTTTTCCTTTAAGAGCCCAAGAACTATCTATCTCAATTTTTATTTTACTGGTAGTGGAAGGAGTAAACTTTGTGCATTTGTTCATATCACACTCACTAACAGTGTTGACATTTTCCTTGTTAATGAGAATGATGGTCCAATCATTCACAGAAGACAAAACATTAAAAATGAACTAACAGGAAACAGAGAAGCTATAAAACAGAATTCAAATATCAAATGATAGCGTTTTTGTTCTTAATATAGCTTCTTTTTCCTATCAAATAATGTAAGTGGAATTGACTTAACAAGCAGACCACTTCTTTAATATTTGATTCCATATATGCATGTCGATATAAACAGAAATGAAATGTACAACTATTGTAAACAATGCACTTAATTAACACATAACAGAACAATCAAGGGCCGAAAACATAATTGAAAAACCTTATATATCGGCGACAATTTAACCACAAGCGCCCCACTTTCTTCTTGATGCAAAGCATAAGCTTCCACCCCCTCGGCAATGTGTTTCCAAATTCATTTGCATCAACAATCTTCCTCTTTTTCCAGATGCTCACCCACTCTCCCTTTAGTCCCGTCAAAAAGTCTAAAAACTCTTCTCTCTTCTCAATCCCCTCCGTCCTCATCCTCAACTCCTCCCCAAAAGGATCCTCCATATTTGCCAATGCAACCAAATCCACAACCACGCCATCCCTATTCTCCATCACCATCTCTTTTACCAGCTCCTCCATATTCTCACCCACCACAATCTCCTTCTTAGTCTTATTTCCACTTTGAAGCACTTTAATATATTTATTTCCATTCTTGCTCTCATCCTTCCTCGGACGCCCACGTCCCCTCTTTCTAATCTCACCAGCAACAACAGTTGGTGAGCTCTCACTCACTACAGTCACTTTAATCTCATTTCTATTCTCATTCTTCCTCGGCCGCCCTCGTTTCCTCTTTCCTGTCTCACAAGAAACAACATTAACATTAACTGGAATATTAACTGAGCTCTCACTCACTACAGTCACTTTAATCTCATTTCTATTCTCATTCTTCCTTGGCCGCCCTCGTTTCCTCTTTCCTGTCTCACTAGCAACAATATTAACATTAACTGGAATATTAACTGAGCTCTCACTCACCACACTAACTTCGCCCTTGCTTTCGTTCACCTTATTCTCACTCTCAATCACCCACCAATTTTCACTACGAATCTCATCCTTCCTCGGCCGCCCTCTCTTCCTCTTTCTTGCACTACAAGTAACTACACCAACTGGAACATTATGCAATCCCTCGTTTTCATCCACATTCACATTCGCATTCCAGTATCCACTATATTCAACCTGGACGGGAATTAGCTGCTCATTATTATCAATATCTACAATATCAATAGTGTTGGACGTGTGGGATTCAATATTGAGGAGAGATTTTAGGAGGCAAATTATTTGAGAATTCTCGTCGTCCAGGGGTTCGACGCGAGCTGCAGCGAAGGGAATTTGGGGGGGAAATTGGGAGGAATTACGAGGAGCGAGGCGGAGGCGCGAGAAGGTCTGTTTTCGGCTTCCAGCTGATTCATTGAAGACAGAGCGATCGATTTTGGGAGTGGAAACTTCGACTTCGTTGTCGTTTTGGGAGGAGGTGATGGTGGGGGCGCGGGAGGAGCAGAGAGATAGGGACAGAAGTTCGCACTGGGAGAAAAGGTGAAGGTCAATTAACGGGAGTGATTGGAAGTGGAGATCGTCTTGGTCAACAGTAGCGGTGGCCATGGCATTGATAGATGGAAATTTGAGTGAAATCGGAATCGAAGAAACAGACATGGGGGAGAGAAGGAGGAGGAAGGGTTACGAGGCTTGCTGGCGTCAGGAGTGAGTTAGTGTTTTTTTTTTTTGCATGAGATTAGGGTACACTGCTGACACGCGTAGAAAATTTTCTTTTTCTTTCACATTGAAGTGGATTGGGGCCGGATATTTTTAACTCTTATTCGTATTTACATCTAAAAAAAATTAATATCCTACCAAATTTAAAATTTAATAATTTATTATCAAACTTACTTAAATAAATATTTAATATTTATTAAATTTACATAAATATCTATAAATTTATAACAAATTTCTAATAAAAATTTTGACATTAATTTAAAATAAAATGTATTATCAATAATAATAAATTAATAAATAAATAAAAAATTAAAAAAATTCTCTTATTTAATTTTTTCTTATTTATTTATGTTCTTAAATTTTTTATTTATCATCAAACTATTACTTTCTTATTGATCAAATAGTATAATTTAAATTAAATAAATTTTATAAGTATTTGTATATATATATATACATAATTTCGTTAATTTAAAATTTTGAAATAAAATAGTAATATTAATTTTAGAATATTGGTTTATGTAAATTTGAAATTCAAATTTAATAAATAATATTTAATATTATCAACTTATTATTTTTCATTTATCTTTTAATAACAAGTATTAATAGTTCAAAATTTATATTTTTAACTTAAATTAAATAATTTAATTTAAAATTATATATATAATTTAATAATTAGAGAAAATAAATAAATTTGTATTGTATAGAATAATTATTATAGAATAAAAATATGTGAAAAATAATTAATAATAAAATAGTATAATAAACAAATAAATATAAATAGATATTAATAAAAATATTTATAAATATTTATAATAGATATTTGTGGATATTTATTTGCACTTGTGTGTATTCGTGTTAAACTCGCTGTGAATTTTAAATTTATTTACTAAATCTATTTCTAATTCACTTAGAGACATACTAATTCGTGTCGTATGAGAATCATATAGTTTTGTAGATAAAATTATTATTACCACTCATTTATATTTTTTTGTAATTTAAAAAAATAACTAACAAACAGTAACAAGTATTCATGGGATTTGGTAACTAGTTCAGTAGGACTGGAACTGCCTAAGCAAACGCCCATATGTACGACACGAGTTAGTTGGACCAATAAATCTTTGCCATGTAACATTAAACTAGTTAATAATAATTTTAAAATAGTGTTAGAGATTTGATGTTTAAATTTTGCTCCCGGAGAAATTTATTTTATTTTATTTTATAGTATTATATAGATAATTAAATGACATATTTGTTATAAATAGATAAATTAAATTTTTATTTGTGAAAATATATAAAAAAAAAAAAAACTCATTAAATTCAAATGTGCAGGATGTCTTTTTTTGTATTGATTTATGCTGAATAAAAACACGTATCCAGCCAATTAATCCAAACCCAACGACCATAGTAGTCTCGTCTCTTCTCTGTTTTCTCTCCGTTCCATTGTAATTAGTATGTTCTTGCTCTTAGCGATTCAATAGTTTCAAATTTCCGCTGAATTCTATAGAAACTCACAATCTGGCTCTGTTTAGCTTCAGTAGGTATGTATGATCATCTCTTCCCTGTCTGTTTTCTACCGTGAATTCTTAAATTTCTAAGCCATGGGATTCTTCAAGTTTTTAAAATGTCATTTAACTCGTAATGGGTTGATTCAATCTTTAAATACAAGGGGACTTTCTGTTTGTACAAGACTTGATAAATTGCAAATTATAGGGAATCTGGAGATTTCCGATGTGGGGTTCCCTTGTTTTGCTCAAATAAGCTAGATAAATATCTGATATTGTTTAATGTGTTCAGGGGAATATCTTAATTTATGGTTCACATTTTTTTTATAAGACACAGATTAAAAAAATGTCATGCTTTCTAATATACGGGGTTCTGGAATTTTCTTACATTGTTTTGGTTCGTTTGTTGTATAAATAAGCAGTAGTTTCTTTGGACAAAGATTAGGTGAAGCTTCTGGAGAGGAGCTGGTTTGCGTGCAACTCTGGCCGACACACTAGAGATACCGTGGCAAGCCACCGGAGCAGGAGTTGGTTCTCTGTTTTCCGGACCTCACTCATCATTCTATTGCTCCCAGTCATTGGTTTGGCGCCTTCCCATTGATTATGGCTAATATTTAATCAAATTATTCTCCAATGTGATCCTGCAATTTAACATATACTGCTGTTAGAACAGGGAAACAGCAACCACCGGAGATGTGAGCATGCATCGGTAGCATAAATTTGAAAAACGAAGAAGAGAAGAAGAAGAAGAAAAGTACTTAATTTGGTCTTGTTGTGAGAAATTCAAGTTAGCTGATTTTAAGATATGGCAAGATTCAATTGCTTCTCTGTACGGGTTGGCAGGAAGAAGAAAGATAAGGTGAGAATCAAGTGGGATTTCACATACACAAACTCAAATAATCTCACACACAGCAGCATAAACTTTATTTTGCTTTATGTAATTTTTGCACCTTGCGGTCTGGCAACTTCATCAATGCAAAATGTTTTTGCTTGTAGGTGGGTGAGGGATCTTCGACATCAGTTGAGTACGCGAAAGGGATAAGAGCCCTGCAAATTAAGCTTGAACACCCAGTAAATCCTTTCGAGATTGATGAGGTGAAATCAACATCTGTTAGTGTCTCGGCACCTTGTGATATCCGGAACAATTCACCTTGCAATGTCAAGGTGATGTGTCATGAGAGTCCTGTTGGGACTGAACCAGTAGAGATAGCATATGAAGGGGAAGATGAGCTTGAAGATAACACATCGATCAAAAGGGACTTCTCTGACTTGGATCTTCAATCACAAGTAGCTAATGTAGGTAAAGAAAAGTTTGATCTTAGAAACACAAAGTCGGATTACTTTAATTCAACTGATATAGAGGTGAAAGGTCAATTGGTGAAAAAAGCTGAGAAAGATGGCAAAAAGGGTATTGATGTGATCCAAAGTGGACATCTTAGTGATCCAGGAATTGGGAGGACTGAGTTCTGCTCTTCACCAAAACTTAAGCGCTCTTGTTCTAATCTGGAAAGGAGGGTAGTGCAAAATAAAGTAACAGATCAATTGCCCCCTTCAAAATCTCAGTCCTGTGAAGAATTGCAAGGATTATCTGCGAAGGTGGGAGAGAATTATTATACCAGCAGTCCTGTGTCTGTGATGAGCCATTTCAGTGCAGATAGAGTGATGTTAAAGAAGCATTCCTCGAGCCAAATTCTTCCTTGGGGAGTAGAAGGTTGTGGTGGAAATTGTTCCTCTGGAGCCACAGGAATTTGCACAAACCACAACCGATTCCTCCCATTGCTGCTTTAAACCAGCAAGGTGGGTATTCTTCAGATACACTTGAGCCAACTCAAGCTATGAAATTGGGCAATATGGACTCACCTGGATCATTAACTGGAGAATCTTTGAACAAAGGTTGTCCTGGCAATTACGATAATGGTAGGCGGAGCTGGGATGGTTTTCATAATGGAGTTTCTGCTTTCTGGCCCCAGAACCAATGGGTTGCTTTTCCAGCAGAATCATCCTCCTTGAAAAGAGTAGATGAATGGGTCAAAGATCTTGGAGTGCAAACTCCAATTCCAGTTAACGAGGAAGAGATTACTGAAGAAGGTGTCATTTTCCCACCCTCTCCTGAAACTGGTAAATCACCGGCAACAAGCACTGCCTACTTGATTGGTCGTTCAGATATCAATCTCTCAGAGGAGATTTTACATGCCAACTGTGTCATCCAGTCTCTGAATTCTTCCTCAACTGTAGCTCACATTACGGGTATAGGCTTGAAAGCCATACCCACAATCTCACCTTTCTCCAGTCTTCGGTCTGTCAACTTGTCAAACAACTTTATAGGTATGTTTTACTCTGGAAAAGGGGAAAAAAAGAGACCGAGTTTCTGGAGAGAAATTATTTGTTCTAACTGAGCTGCATCCTGTTTTTTCATATATTTGCAGTCCACATAACAGCGGGATCACTGCCAAAGGGCCTTCATACCCTCGACTTGTCAAGAAACAAGGTCAACACCATCGAAGGACTGAGAGAATTAACCCGACTGCGAGTACTTGATCTAAGTTATAACCATATATCTCGCATTGGACATGGTAATAATTTCAGCTAACTTTCTGTTTTCTGGTGTGCAACAACTTGAATAATTCTAAAATTGCACTCTGCATGTTATCAGGTTTGTCAAACTGTACACTAATCAAGGAACTATATCTTGCTGGGAATAAGATTAGTGATATCGAGGGACTGCATAGGCTCTTGAAGTTGACTGTCTTAGACATGAGCTTCAATAAGATAACAACAACAAAATTTCTAGGTCAGCTAGTAGCTAACTATCAGTCATTGCTAGCTCTGAATCTGTTTGGTAATCTAATTCAGAGCAACATCAGTGATGACCAGCTGCGCAAAGCTGTTTGTAGTCTCCTTCCAAAACTAGTGTATCTGAACAAGCAGCCTATCAAACCACAAAGAGCACGGGAGTTGCTTACTGATAGTGTTTCCAAAGCTGTGTTTGGGAACAGTGGTCAGAGCTCTCGAAGAAAAGCAGTAAAGAGAACGAGTCGAAGTGGATCATTACCCTCCGGCTCTCAAAGGAGCAGTGTAGTTGTTGGGCAAAAAAGCAGAAGCAGGTCAAAGACTCGTACTCATAGCCATTTGTCCTCGAAGGCAGTACTCTTATCATCTGCACATGCTTCTTCATCTCCTTAGTGTCATCCAAATGTGTTTATTTATCGCTAGATGTTTTCCCATCCTTGAGTAAACTGTCCAAGAAGTCAAATTTTCTTCTCGTGTGCTTGCTTTATTTTTCTCCTCGGGAATCTCTGTAAGGCAGAGGTTTTCCCTTCTCTATTGTGTTGGAGTGGTTTGGATATTCAATTCAAGTTCTTTTTTATGCATAGTAATGTGGTGACAGTGCCTTCAGTTTTCATTGCTATCATTCAGTAGAATAACCTAATAGTTTAAGAACATCGAATGCCCTGATCACATCGAGTTTAAAAACAATTATTGAGCATTCGATAATCATCTTTAACCTTTTAATTTAACTGGCAATGTTAATAACATGATATCAGAGTCAATTTAACCAAGAGTCCCTATAATTACTTAAATTATCACAAAATGTGTTTCTATTTATATTTGCAAAAGTATTTAGATCCATGCAACTTAACTTTTTAGATGAATTATTATGATCTTAATACCTACTTGTCCTGCCAAGGAAGATCAAGAAGACAAAATGAAACAATAAAGGAAGATCTGGTGGGTGTCTATCTTATGGAACATGATGTATGTTTCAACCTAATTCTTGCAAAAGAAAGGATAACTCTTTATCAGATCTGTGTTCTCCCAATGAAAACTGGCATGTTTCTTTTGCATCTCTACACACAATCTAATGTTTTTCTATATTCTTTAGCATTAATAAGGCACACAACCGTAATCTTTTCAACTAACTAGCAGAACTTAAATTCCCTTTTTCCAGAAAGATTGCTATCACACATTTGGAAGCCTACCAACTCGTTTACTTCTAGCTTGACAATCATTGTAAAAGCATCAGCATCAATTATCCTTGAAATAATGCCAACCGGACCTAGCTGCGTATATTATTGAGAATAAACCTGGTATGTAAACCAGGAAGCCCACAAGTTTTTGAATTTTAAATAACTAATACTAGATATTTCAAAAACACTTTCCAAATGATGTAGCGTTTATCATTATGTAGGTAGTTGAAATGGACAATAGATAATTTTGAAAATTGCCAAAATTCATTATCGAATGAATGTATTTCACCTCACTACATAATGAATACCACGCTAATTAGAATACACTTTTGGGAATAGGTTTTAGAATATCTACCATTACTCTAAATTTATTTGGGGACAACAAATTCAATAGTAACTCAGTTTTCCAGTGTAGATGTAGACAATCTACTGTTCTAACTCAATTTTACACAGCGTCGATGTAGACAACCTATTGTTCTTACTCAGTTGTACACATTGAAGGAATCGGAACCAGCGTATGCTTGTTACATTTGAAAGAGACAGATGTTACCTGTATCCCAAGAAGAAGTGAAAATCACAAAACAGAGAAAATGAAGAAGAGACTGCTGCATGAACTAAAACTTGAACTTTATCTATCATGCAAAGAACTGAAAATGATATAACTTGAAAAGTAGAAATAAATAAATATAAAAATAACAGCATAATAAAGTTTGAACTAAAGAATCCAATTTCTCCCTTGTGTTTTAAATAGCAGTTGAAATAATTTTAATTTCACAAAGTTCAATAGCATAGTCAGAATTCGTATCATGGCTTAATAAGTTTTATGATCATTTGCAAAAGATTTTCATTTTAACACTCATGCATAGAAAGTTCTGAGCAGTTGAATAATTTTAATTTCACACAGTTCAATAGCATAGTCAGAATTCATATCATGGCTTAATAAGTTTTATGATCATTTGCAAAAGATTTTCATTTTAACATTCTTGCAGAGAAAGTTCTGAGCAGTTGAAACAATTTTAATTTCACACAGTTCAGTAGCGTAGTCAGAATTCATATAATGGCTTATAAAGTTTTATGATCATTTGCAAAAGATTTT
>JAXCLQ010047464.1:0-18722 GCA_035584115.1 Cedrela odorata | reverse complement strand
AAAGTGACCAAATGGAATCCTGTTTCATGTATATGAAATTATGTAAGATTATATTTGGCCTTATTATGCTGTGCTTTATTTTTTATTTTTTTCTTGGTCTTCCTCTTCAATTTCTTTTATGCATTTGGGTTCCCATCCCAAGACCAAAACCAGCTGGTTATTCTTCCACTTTTGTTAATTAAATCAATCAACATTCATCAGTGGCCTCTTTGAGTCTAAGAATATTCAAATTGAATCAATTGCTTACATAATCTATCAATCAATTATTGAAAACAATGTTAATATTGTCACAAGATTGGTAAAAACAATATTAAAAGATAAGTATGGATGACCCATTTCCCAATTCAGTTGTTCTTGCTCTGTAACTTGTAAACAGAAGAAAAGGTTAAAAAAGAATTAAATTAGTAACTGTTTGGTGCATCTAACAAGAAGCATGTAAATCAGCTCTCCACTTATATTGTAATGATGTACTCTCTCTTTCTCAGTGGTTTTTTCTCTTCTCCATTGGCAGTCTTCCTCATAGAACCGATATATTATGTTATGCCAGCAAATATTTTCTCCAAGTTCTGTAAGTGGAGCAACAATAAACTCCACTAAACTAAATTTGAGTACGATCCACAATGCCAGAACATCATAAACTAAAGCTATAGTATTATCAATGGCATACATATTGTCTTCGAAAAAGGGAGAGAAAAGAACTTCATTGATGAATCACTAAATATTTCTGTTACAACTTTCCCTACCCATTACAGGGGACCCAGATTCTGGGTTCTCTAATTGTATTAAATAATTGGGAAATACAGGCTCAATAATATTTAGGATTGAATTATGATTTTTAATTCACAACTGTTATAGAATGGAAAATGAATGAATAATAAACATTAAACCCCAAGAAATTGTAATCACATAAACACCATTCTTCTTATCTTAAAAATATATGAACTAAGTTTTCAGAAGCTCTGTTTATCAGATGTTTGATATATATTGTCATTGATCAAAGCAAGCAAACAAGCTATTATCGTGCAACATCATCTCCCAAGAATTAAGAAATCAAGAATGAAAATTATAAACCACAAAACACTAAATATGGGGCGGCAATGCCAAGAATCAAAGCCTAAGCATATATAAATGTTTATTAACAACTCACTAGTGCTGCAAACAATTTATAAAACCTTCATCTTGAAGATCAACATGGAGGCCTTAAATCCAAAATCCCTAAGTACACCACTTTCCAATATTGGCATCAAAATTTTCGATGAGGAAAGGAAAACCACTTTTAATTGAGGAAAGAAGATAAGAATTTTCTTTTCCAAGTATATTCTCACGATTAATTTGAATGCATGAAATATTCAATGAAGCCACCGTGCAAGTAGAAATTGGCGGATATTAATTCTCTGGTACTTGATTGGCCTCGTTGTTCTTATCAGCTTCACTAGTTGAATCAGTGCTCGAGTTCTGAACCTTTTTTTCCTCTCCTTCCACCGCATCTCCATTGGAGCAATGATTCTTCAGAACCATTGAAATGTCAGTCTCAGAAGCTCCAGCAAGCTTAAAGCGCTCAACAGCAGCATCAAGATTTTTCTTCCAACCATCCAGCCCTAATTTGCATTTGACTTGGGATCGCTCAAAAAGCATATTACCCCAGAAGAGATGTATCTGGGATCTCATTACCGCTGCTTGTTCTGCCGCTTCGTCAGCTGAAATCTCACTCTGACCACCAGTTCCCGACAGCTCTCCATCTGAAGCACTTCCTTGTTGTTTCTTCCTCCTCTTCAACAATTCATCCCTCTTGCTTGGATCTTTTAGCTCAATGATTCTCTGCTCCTCCAGCTTCTCCCACATTGCGGTTGCAGCTTTCATCTTTTCCTCGGCACTATCAAAAAGTTGAAGGGTTTCTGTAGCATCCCATCCTGAAAGATCAGTTTTATTAGCTAGTGCAAAAGACCAATGAAGTTTGGCCATTTCAAATTGCTGCTGCCCCAGTGCCAGCAAACCCTCATAAAAGTCAGGTTTGAACAAAAGTGCCCCCTCGTACTTCTCTTTGGCCAAGGAATATTTTTCCTTAACCCAGTCATAAGCCGTTTGAATCTGAGTTGCCACCACATCCTTTCCAGCGGACTCATCTAAGGGGATCCGTTTCCTTGCTGCACACATATGAACATTTCCCCAATTGAAGAAAGCCAAAGCAGCAACCTCCTGGAACTTTAAGGCAGCCTTGTCAAACAGACTTTGGGCTTCTTCACCAGTTACGGTCTCCTCAAGAGCCTCTGAGCAGAGCTCCATGCCAAGTTCGTGCAAGTCAATGTGAGCATCTGGGTCAATACCAACATGGGTGCGGAAAAGTTGAGCAAACTCAAACAACCAATCATCCATCTCTACTTCCTTGCTATCGGGGTCTTCTGAAACTCCTGGTTTCTCCTTTGGAGCTTCTTTCTCCGCTTTATCAATCTCAGTATCAGCAGCTTCGAGCACAGATTCACCAAGAGAGGAATGAGACCCACTTTCATCTCCCTTAATTCCCTCACTCTCAAGAGGCTTCTCCTCCTCTTCTTCAACCAGTGGTGGCTCCTGTTCTGGACTCACCTCGACAATATGCAATCTCAACATCCCAATTGAATCAGATTGATCTGCTTCCGGCTCTTTTGTCATAAGGCTGTCTGCAGATGACTCTGCCAGTCTAAGTTCTGCCGTACAGGTTATAGTTACCAAGTCTCCATCATTATCCTTATACTTAATCAAAACTGACTTTGATGAAGGAAAACGCTTGCTCACAATCTCCCTTAACAGTTTGAAACTGCAATTCACAGGCATCTGAGAAAGTCTTATGTCATGATCATAAACAAGCTTCAATGGCCTACATCTTATTGCCACCTTCAAAGGCTGCCTACTCGTGGGCAATGACACTGATGAAGAAACAGACTCCACTCTGTGGCTATCCTTACTTGGATTGCCATAAGATTTTGAAGAACCATTTGATGGCTTCAACACAAGCTTTGGCAATTGGGCTTTGGTCTCAGGACCATTTTCAGTAGTTGCATTCAGCTGGAGCTTCTCTGGCTTGTTACCAGGAGAAATCATTGATCCCCCTGGCTGAGCTCCTGCCTTTTTTCCCATCGGACGGGCGGGCAAACAAGGTCCAAGGCCACCAATTGGGGCACCGCGAACTGCAGAAGCCCCAAGGGCAGCAGGGGATGGGCGACTTTGGAGGTCCTGCTGAGCCTCTTGGCGAGGTCCCAAAGCGGTCCTCAATCGCTGAGCAATCTCCAAAGCATCTCGGTGATTTGGATCAGCCCCTAACAACACCTGAACATCCTGCGTGGCCATTTCATACTTCCCTATGGCCTCAAAAGCCTTGGCCCTCCTAAGGAGAGCTCGGACAAACCTAGGCTGAACCTGAAGTGCCATACTACACTCAGCAATCACGGTCTCATAATCTACAGGTTTCATTTGCATCAAACAAGCAGCCCTATTGCTATGAAACACAGCTCGGTCCAGGTGGGTTTTCGGTGTAAGCCTAAGAGCATTATCATATCGTTCAAGAGCACCCGCATAATCCTTACTTTGAAACCTCTTATTACCTTCTTCTTTCAGCTCATGGGCTCTCTTCAAAAAGATTGAAGAGTCCAAATCAACACCACCATTAGCATTAGAATTATCAGCTGCAACTTGGTTTGCATTTGAACCACTCTTCTTTCTTCTACCTCCAGATTTCCCCATATAACAATAAACTAAACTCCCTCACAACAAAACTCGATTATATCCTTATATATAACCTTCAATCAGATGAAAATACAATTACAAAACCAATCTTTAGCTGTTTCAAGGTAATTTTTTTTTTACCTTTATACGAACAACAAGAGAGAAAAAAGATGTACTTACAAATGATAAAGCTTAGATTTTGAACCGTTTCTTTGAAGGCCGTGAATCGCGGGACTGCTGTGTGAAGATTCCGGAGGTGAAAATCGAGAGGCCAGGATCGGAATTTTGAGAAATGTTGGGCGCTGAGTTAATGGAAGTGGCAATGGAAGATGGGGTTTTGGGGGAAAAAAATCACTGGAATTGAAACCCTAGATAATTAGTTTCTTATTGTATTGCAATCATCTACGATGGATACTAGCTATAAGGTTATGCTGGACCGTACGATTTGTTGACTATTTCGAGAACATCTTTGATTTAGACCTTTCAATTTGGATATTCATCATGTCATGGGCCACGGGATCTCACATGTCATATGAATCCATGTGTTGCTGTCGTACGTGTGGACTATAAATTATTATTATACCCATACCACAAAATATATTCCCTTGCTCGTTTTTTTTTGTTTTTTTAAAATAATTTTCATATTTTTTAAAATATTAAAAATTAAGTAAATTAATGTGAATAAAGAATTAAAAGAAAAAGTGGAGGCCCAAAAAAGAAAAAGTGAAAAGCCCACAGACAGAGTTGTGAAGGGTACTTGGGTAATTGCAACGATGCTAGGGTTTTTCTCGGCTAGTAATGCACTAATGCTCTATAAAAGCCAGCCCCTCTATACGGCACTCTTAGCATTTTTAGCGTCGAGTCTGAGAGTTCCTTTAGTTAGTTTGTTGAAGGAAAGTTTTGAATTTGCTGGTTCTGAGAGAAATTTAGATGGCATCATCTCATCTCATCTCCTCTCCTCTGTTCTATTTTTTGAGTGGAAGACGATTTGTGTCTCTCCATTTGGGAAGAACATTGAGGTAGAACAAAATCAACGGCCGAGATATCGTTTCAGTCGTCACTTCTCTTGATTGACGATTCGATTGTTGCTCGTTCACATTAATTCCTTTTTTTTTTTTTCAAATTTAATTTATTTTGTAAAGCATTCTCGGTCATTACAGCTTATTATATTTGTCTAGTAGTATTGGTTCATCTAGAACACCCGCTAGTAAAATCAATTGATTCTAATCAGATTAGCAATGCTGGAATACTTAAATGGCGAGCACCAAATATTACTGGAATGACCAAATTTTAATGAGCCAGGACCTGAAGACAGTAGATGACCATATTTCAAACTATGTATAAACCATAACCATGAAACAATCTCAATGGGGAAAGAACACCGATGCTTTTCTTGGAACTTCGGTAGGAGAAGTTGATATAAAGAGGAAATAAAGATATTAACAACCAGCAACTGTACTCTATTCATCTTTGTTTTTTGTTTCGGTAAATAACACCATTTTGCGTAGCTAATGCATGTTCTGTTGTTCGAGCACAAAAAGTTCAGTTATCTTGTTGAGCACGAAAATGACATGGGTAAGTGTTTCAAGCTGGAAATATCAAACAACTCCATGAATCTCTGGTCTGATACCCTAGTTTTTGCTGCAGCAAACCTCTGGTACTCGTCAAAAATAGATGACAGGCACCATTTTTGCAGTTTCCTTAAGCACCCCACAACACAACCAGTACGGTGCTGCGCAAGACATTGAACCACAGATTAGAGGAAAAATCTAACTAGAAATTTAGTATAAAGAAGCAGGAAACACGACATAATTAAAGTACCTTTCCTCGTTTGCAATGAATTAGAATAGGGTGGTTTCTTTCATCTGCCATGGTATAGCAAATTACATAATAAGAAGACTGTAAAATAATAAAATTATATTCTGGGATAAGTTTGGAGTTCAAGTTTCTACAATACCAAGGACAACTTTCAGTGCTTCACGAATTGTTTCCTCCGGAATGTTTACAAAAGGCTCCTGTCCACGTTGTTATGAATTTGCAGAACAAAATGTCAGTCATGTAAATTTATTTCATTAACCCAACCAATCACAGTGCATTAATGAAGATTTGGTAGCTATTGTTGCTACAATGGAACAAAAACAGGCTACTGATAACATGGTCCAATATGCCACCAAATTTTTGCATTCAAGACTAAGATTGCACAAACATATGGCAGAAGTTACTCATTGTGGTACAGTAAAAGCTAACAAGCATATTTGATCCCTTTCTGTGCTCTCAAACCTATCTCTGCCCATCTACTAGTAAATGTCTAGTTTAAAAGCTCATAGGAATGCAATTACATTTCCAGATGCAGAAAAGCAATTCAAAAACCTAAAAGATGATTTTTCCAACACTCTTCTCAACCTCTAGCACACAACCCAAAAAAATTCATCATTACTCACACTATATACTTCTTCACTTTTTAAAGATGTTGTTAATAAAACAAAAGGAAATTGGAAATGGAGAACAAATATGCTGCGAACATGTGTAGAAGGGAGTGACTTCTTCAGTAACAGAAGGTGGGTTTTGGGGTTAGTTGGAAGCTGGGCAGGAATATCTGTGGAAATCACTAGGACAGAAAACTGGTTATTGCAATGATGATTTATACAACAAAATGAACTCATCATATAGATTGCAAAATATCTGAACAGAGGATAAGGATACATAAGAAACTATGTCTGGACCTAAATTTAAATCACAAAATTCATTCACAAAAATAATCAAGAATTCAGTCTATTTTATTGAGAATTCTCATTCCAACCCAGGCATGGCCATTAAAGAAGAAGAAAAAAAGAATCAGAGTGCTAGACTGTGTAGCATATTTAATGTTCAGTTAAAAAAAAACCCAAACCAAACCACCAACCACATAACAGGGCATAACAATTTGGACATAAACCTAAATCAACAATATTCAATCACATCAAATAATCAACAAAGACCTGAAAAAACCTGCTTAGTGAGAGAGGGAAGCTAGATGAACCTCACAGAGGACAAAGCAGACTAAATTCCACAATAACAGAGAGTACACAAGATAAGAAGCATAGAACATGTGTTGATTTACAAGCTCCGTTCTTTATAACTAAAACAGATCCGGTGGATTTCAAAAGCTCATGTAAACTACCAGTCTTTCAGGTATTCAAAGAATGCAACAAATATCAGTTATATTCCAAAGAATTTACATGTATACATAGTTGATTAGACACTTAAAGAGATAATCTTACTACACACGATTGTCAATCCAAACATAAACAACATACTTACAGGAAATTCAGGTAATTATATGGCTGTAAAAAAAATTCAATTTCCGATAATCATCGGCAAAATAATGAAATTTATTGAAAAAGACGAACAAAATCAGCTCAAATCGATATCGTACCTTGCCTCCATCAATGCCAAACTGAAATAACCGGATCCCATTTGCCTTCAGGAACTCAATATTCAAGTCTGGATAAGGCTCAGGGCACAAATATCTAATTAAATAATTAAATATGTTATCATCCCCCAAAAAGGGAAAAAAAATCATAATTGGAATATTTGAATCTCTCTAATATCTATGTATTTACAAAAAAAATAACTCATAAGTTCAAAGATTGAAATTCTACTCAAGTATTACGGTAAGTCGGCGATAAAATATCTGACATTTAACCGAGAGGGAGAAGATATTTTCCGTCGGAAAAGCTTTCAATGAGAATGGACGAGAATTCCTCCTGACGATTTTCAACCAAAAAGAAAATAAACCGCGAGAGATAAGCAGAAAATTTACTCACATGACAGAACGGAGCCCTAGGGACTTCAAGAAGCTGAAATTGGCGGAATCAGGAAAACCAGAGCGAAAGATACCGTTATCGACAATCGCAAAATTCAACGGCGGCACGAACAATTCTTCATCATCTCTATCATTCTCATCAATTCTGTTCACCGAATCCAGCGACTTCTCAGTCGGACTCGCCTCCATTACCGCGCCAATCTCTCCATCAAAGACATCGACTTTCATATCTTTCCCGCCAATTTTTTTTTAAAAAAATGGAATTGAAATTCTGATTTTGATTGGAGTTTCAGTCGTCATACAGATAATCTTGTACAGGATCTCTGTTAGTGAATCTCAGAATCCTCGCTTTTTATACAGTGCACAAAAGTGAGATTTTAGACGGTGGATCTCGGCGTGCATAAAAGTTTCTCATTTAAATAGTTGACTGTTGAATATTGATAGATATTAGATACGCAAACGATGATCTCATGGTCTAAGGCGGTGCACAGAAAGTGAGGATCAGTAACCAATTGCATGAGTACACGTGTAAAGTAATTTCAGTTTTTATTTTTTTTAATTTTCATTAATTAAATCTACCAAATGTGGTTTGGGTGGAGAATGAGAAGTGGACTAGTGGTGGTGGATGATTCATAGTCAATTAATGTAATTAATTAAAATAATAATTATTAAATATGTAAGTAACAAATTTTTATTAGGTAAACTTACAAAAATCTTTTATTTTATATTAATATATTTTCTCTTTAAAGGAAGAAGCGTGGAGCTTCGTCTTCTAGAGGGGCCTAATTTTCCTAGTGAAGGTAGTAGTATGACTAATTTTTCTGAAAAATGAACAAAACGACAATTGGATTAGATAATTGGACCAAACGATTTCCGAACTGATTAGGTAACTTCCTTGACATAATTGTATTGCCCCTCTTGTCATGTTGCTTGTAGAAGAGAGCACCCAAATGGAATTCTCTTTTGCTTTTAAGCTATTCCTCGTACAAAAAGGTTTTATGGCCACCAGGGAAGATCATTGAAACATCAAGGAGAATGGTAAGCAATTTGGATAAAGTTATGCCATTGATTATAAGAATCAGATAATGATACAGATGACATATATTAAGGTTTCGTAGCTCTATGAGATAGGAGGGATGATTCTTTAAACTTTCCTAGCATTTCATATTCAGTGGTATATACAGATTAATAATCAACAAGCGTGGCGGAGGAACGAGGCATAATAGTTCCGACATTGATCATAAAACTTAATTTTAATTGCTTTTGTTTTGATTTTTACCGTTTAGGCTGCGAGAACAAGAACTTTAATAGCTCCTTGACTGTTTGCAGTTAACATTGTTGGGCTATCACTCTTCCAGCACACAGCACTGATGAAATATGGTACTGAATCGCCATCTCCATGATCCGCGTCAGAAACAAATCTATGTGAAGCCGCAGGACTGGAGATCGCCTGCAAAAGTATGAATAAAAGTAGATTACTTCAATGACTTGGTGCCAAATGCCTGATCATTAGTTGTTTTCCTAACCTTGTGATACACAAAAACTTCATTTGTTTCACTTCCACAGGCTACGTATTCGCGGTTTACAGTAAGACCCACAAAATTCTTCTCATTCGTGTGGCCTCTAAAAGTTCGCAGCTAAGAAAATTACAAAACATGAAAGACCAATGTCAGTTTGTATGTAGTACATCAACTCTTATGGTAATTTCAGGAATTATACATCAATGTACTCGAGGAAAAATGATCACAGTGACGAAAATCCTCAAATGGAAGATATAGTCACGGGCCTAATAACTTACAGGAAAATTTTCCTTTACATCCCACAAGCGCAATGTGCTGTCAGTAGATGCAGAAGCCAGTTCATCATTCGACAAAAATTTCACATATGAAACTGTTTTCTTATGCCCACTGAAAACATAGAGTGGTTGGCTAATATTTCTCAGGTCATAATAGTGAATGTGATGGTCTGCAGAACCCACCTGCAATCATTTCAAATATCAATCATAATTTATCTGAAAATTTATCGAATAAGTTTTCTGGGTTTCGGCAAAACAGTTACAGAATTTTTAATCAGACATTGGTAGAAGAAAAAATACACATAGAAGTACACAAGCTAACATATATCATACTTTATAAGATTATTATTCTTGAATTCTTTTGGAAGGATACATCTTTAATAAGGCTCAAGTGAGAAAATATAACCACAGCTTTTAATTCCTTGAGCACAAAAAAGTTACGAGTTAGATTAAAAAAAGATTAAGGGAGACACACCGCCACATGACTGCTGGATCCAGGATTATACTTGACAGAACAAATATTTGCTTTCATGTCAATGTTGAGAGCACAAGCTTCTTGCTTGGTGCACCAAATTTTAACCTGCAAAATATACATAAGCAGAGAACTAGTTATACCTGAAACATAAATCTCTCATATACGGAACTCTTACAATATCATGTTTAGAAGAATATCCACTCTACAGGTACCTTGCAGTCATCACTACCAGATACTAGCATTGAAGGTTCGGTGCATGAAAAATCGACACTCCAAGCTCTTTTTTCGTGCTCCTCATATTCCATCACACTCTGGAAGGAAAACAGGCTCATAAAATTCAGATCAATAAACAAAAAATCAAGAAAAGATTATAGTTTATGTGATACATATGCATGAACGAGCAACACATATTGAGCCTAAAAGAAATGATGAGCTAGCATTTTTACCTGGCTAGTAGTTACATCCCAGACAGTTACTATCCCCTCATAGTCACTGCTTGCGATGAGGTTTTTTGTGTACTTGTTCCAACTCAAGCAACTAAGTTTAGATCGAGTGGGCATCTCCACCACAGGATAATGCACATCTCTTGGTTCATTCACCACCTGTAGCAACAACAAAAGTAGATATTGACAAATCAACTGAGGATATAACTATCATTAAAACTTATAGCATATGATTGAATACAATCATCCAATCAAAGACACAAAACAAGATGCAAGAAATTGTCATTTTAAGCTTCAGGAAACCAGAACCACAGGAAAAGAGTTATTAATGATTTAACTCTGAAATTCTTCGGAGAGATCAAGTGGTCAGTCCAACCAGAACAGTGAAAATTCTGCTGAGCAGATAAACTAAAAGGCTACAAAATTTAAATAGAATTCAAGAAGCACAATGACAATCTAGCTATATGTTGCTTCCTATAGAAAAACTTAAGATACAACATAACAACATTCTAACAACCAAAACTTACAACCCAATGATTGTAAGGAACTAGTTCGGTTCTGGAGTACCATAATATCACCCAATCCCAGTATGGAGATAATACAGTTCCTTGTTAACCATGTTCTAAAGTCCAATACTTACAGTGGAAAACTCATAAATCTTAATACGCCTTGAAACTCCAGCAGTAGCAAACAATTCATCATCACGGTCAAATTCTATACTGCAACATAAAATTCAAAATTACTGGACCTTATAGTATGAGATGTATAATATAGAAAAGGGCACTGGAATTTAATGAAGAAATAAATCTAGTATAAAAATTCTTATGCCCTTTTTTGTAAAGGAAAATTTAAGACTGAAACAAAGTCAAAGAACTACATTGATTAAATACATACTGTGTAGTGAACATAAAGTAACAATTATTGCAAACAAAATAGTCATTTTACATTCAAGATCCTTAATATTACACACACATATAAGCATACTCATACACATATTACCATTTTACAACTTGTCAGTAAGAATTAGTGACTATGTTGTGTAGTAATACAACCTATCGCTGATTTTGAATGAAATTGTATAACATGATAACATTTCGACTAACCTCGAGACAATATTGGCAGCATGGAACAGGTCCCCATGTCTGAGTTCTGCAATAACCCTCAGTCGACTATTTGAACAACAAAACAGAAAATATAAGTAACTAAAGCAAAGAGTCAATAAGTGCAACAACTAAGAAACACCTGTAAATTTTTCTTCAACAAAACAGAAAAACTAGAACTAAAATCACTACAGCAAGAATTATTCACCTGTACTGAGTAAAAGTAGTTAGCAAGGATTGAAATTCCTTAAGAGCAGGATGATAACCTTCTCTACTTACTGCACACAAGTCCCTTTCTTTCTCTTTATGTGATCGTCCAGTCCAATCCCGATGTTTTTGCAAGTAACATTCTTGCAAGTCATTGAACTGTATCAAATACAAGATTTTTAGGGGTAACTTCAAAAGAAATATCAAAAATCCTTTAAATTTACTACGTGATAGACCTGAGCATGGACTTGTAGTTTTCTTGCTGTAATCACTCCTGATTGAGTAGCATGTTTTGAATCAGATCCACCATAAGCTTCCCTTGTTTGCAGTCCTTGAGAGCTTACTTCAGCCTTCTCATCAGTCTTCTTGCTCAGTGTATCAGATGAACCTATCCAGCCTTGTATATTATGGGCAGTATAGATATTGCTGTTGCTATGTTTATCAATCAATGAAGACCAGGGTTTTGCAGCCGTAGGATCATCTAGTGTCCTTAATTTTGCTAAGCATCTGTCCCTTGCCCTATGTAATTCTTTTCTATGTCTCTCCACAGCATATATATCCCCCTTAATGCACTGAAGATCAGTTTGAATCTACAAAGGCCCAAGAAGAGATTCAATGATGAGAAAGCACAACTGAAATTATGCCGAAAACAGCACAAGGCACTCAATTGGTTGCAACTAGAGAATAACACATCATCAAAGCCCAAATTTACCAGTTAGCCATCCATCTTGAACCAAAATAGAGAATTATATGCACCAATGAACATTGCAATAGAGAAATAACACTGCCTTCTCGTTCAATCAATTTAAGTTCGATTTTAAAGCTCAAAAACAGCTATCATGTGCAGGCTTATTTCACTAACCTATTTCCGTTACTTCTTAATACTATAATTCATCAATTTACGCCAGGATTTTTGTTTGACAACTGCCATTGACATTCTATACTGTTTTAGCATTCATCCAACGAGGTTCAGAATTTAATAGAAGATTTACCAGCCAGATAACACTACGTCTATAAATCATAGAAGCAACTACTAATGTAAGACTATATATGTATAAATTGAAGTCCAAGAACCTCATTGAGCTCTTCAAGCTTTTGCTTCCTCAGACAATTCAAAAAGTTATATAGAATTTGCATATTCGTCTCTGCTTCTTTTTGCTCCACCTTTCTCTTCTTCTCTGCAAGCAGAGACAGTAGCCCATCTAGCTCCTTAACTGACACCTCACAGCCCTGTCTAAGGATCACAATCGCAAGTCATTCCATTAAATGAAAATCAGTCAATCACAACTAATGCAAGCATCCGCAGATACATCAGAAAAATCAGCAGTTGATTTGATTGTCATCACTGTTTGTATCAAATTTTTTGAAGTAGCTATTACAACTGACCTGTTCTAATGCCAGACGAAGATTTTCGACAGGAGATGCAGCGTTCGCTATTTGACGAGCAGATGTTTTCTTCAGCAACTACAAAACTCAAAATCAAAAATCATCAAATCCTCGTTACATTGTCAGATAAAATTTGATAAAACAGATACGAAATGCAAACAAACTAACCTTATTGAGCAGTAAATTAGGAAAAATATGTTTACTGGTGAGATGATAACCACAGCAAGGACAATCGCTCTTGTTTCTCAAATGAGTGAATATACAAATGTAACAGAAACTATGTCCACACGCCGTCAAAAACGCATCTTTCATAATCTGCATGCATATCGGACACAGCGTGTCCTTGTCTACCTCCTCTACCTCCGCCATTCGCGGCAGCGGTTGCAGTGACTCATCCGCGGTTTCCAGACACGATGGCAACGGTTCCGATTTCACGGCCGGAACCACTGCGCCAGCCGTTGAGTTCTCTCCCATTAGAAAACGGAATCGTTTTGTTAATTCTTTTTACCGTATTTTTTTTTCTTTTGATTTTCTGGACGAAACTAGAAATGCAAAGCGCATGCTTATGGTGTGTAAAGAGTGGTTCGATTTAGAGTACTACTCGTTGAATGAGAGGGTAGTTTGTGAGGGTGAAAACCGCCCACGTTAGGCGGGGAAAATCCTATGTTCGTTTTCTCGGAATGAAAGAATGGATCAAACGACGACGTTTAAGCTTTACTTTATTTTTAAATTTTAGCTCAATATTACTTCATAGCAGAAATGATAAAATTTAATGCTGTGGTCTTCTCTTACTTTAGAACTAATGGTAATTGAGTGAAATAAAACTATGAAGTTCAATACTAGATATAAATTAAAAATTAAAGAGACAGAGCATCTATGTATAATAAACTCGTTTAGTGCATAAAATATAATAAAATATAATAAAATTATATATAATATTATATTATATTTAATATACGATAAGATATAATAAGATTAAATATATAATTTTATTTTAAAAATTATTAAAAATAAAATAAATAATATTATAATTCTTAAATAAATATTTTAAAATATTAATTTAAATTATTTTTTAATTTTAAATAATTATTTTTTAATTATTTATCTTACCATACCCTATATTATTATAAAAATTATCATAATATAATTTTTTTATTATCTTTTTATTAATACATAGATTTAAAATAATTTACGTGTGAAGCCCGTATAATTTATCACTTCTTTTCTTCTTACCCCCAAGCATGAGATTATATAAAATTAGACTATTTTAGTCCAATCTAACTCCTTATACCATACATCATACATCACACGGACCCTAATTGTAGAAGCATTATATTATTGAATCTATATCGTTTCTTTCTGTGTATACAACTCTTATCATTGTTTGTAAAAAATTTCATTCTTCTCTTCCAGAGAAGAAAAAAAAAAAAAGCTTAATTTTGTGTTAATCGGGGAGATGTAAAAGCTTTCTTTATACAATCTACAATTCCTTCACAATCTGCTTGAGAAACAACACAACCAGACTCATCTTCAAAATCAAAATCATCCTCCGGGTAAGAATGAGGGGAGCGAAGGTTTCCGTGTGTCTGACAAGCTTTCATTGTCTTACAATGTTCAGCCTCGTCATCTCTAATGTTAAAAAACACATCGTACAGATTCTCTGAGAACAAAAAAACAGAAAGATAATACAATTTCTGTCAATATCACAAGGAAATAAGTTGTGTAATGTGTAATTACGATCAATTACACCACGCAATGGTGCAAACAAAAAAAAAAAAAACATCACACGTTCTGCAGATTATTATGGTTGTATAAACTTGAACTACTTAACAAAAATAGGAATGCAGGTTTACCTATTTTCGGTCTTCGAGAATTGGGTGCTCTGGCAGTTTGAAATTCATCTGGGTAGAAAAGAAGATGACTCATTATAAACTAGATCAGGGTTTACATGTCATCTATAGGTTGTCAGAAGACAAACTTACCGAACAAGTACAAGTCGCCTCCAGTATAGTACTTAACAGCAACCTCTGGTGCAGGCATTTTTTTCAACTCATCTGTAAAGAAAATGCACATTACAAATCAAAACTAACAAAAATTTACACAGCCAGTGTTGTGATAAGCAAGGGAGTAATAATTTAATCATTTTGTTTCAACTCAATGTCAACAAGAAGTACATCCACAAATGAAACAAAACTAAGCCTACCAACTCATAGAAAACTCTTTACCTCCTTGGGCCTTGATAAATTTGTCATAAGTTTCAAAAGCATGGCTCTCCACGCATTCAGAAAAGTGATCTGCACAAGTGAGAAATCAAATGTATCAAATTCTGTGTTTGCAGATGAACAAAACATGCTAGCTTATTCTTAAATCATCTTCCTACGACACCTCTTATTTAGTGTGCACAGCTGAAAATACCTCAGAATGGTGCAGGGATTACTAAAACAGTATAATTCCAGCATGCATGAAAAAAAAATATAGGAATGATTTGTAACATGTTAAAATCCAGTTTGACAAACTTACATGCCATCCTCGGGCTTAATGCATACATGAGGACTGTCACAAAATAATAAACAATTGCTATATGTTGAGCAAGAAAGCGGTCGAACCACCAAGCATTTCCCCCCAATTCCTGAAACCAAATGCCCATACAATCAATAAACAAAACAAATGCACAAGTAATAATACTATCTTTCAGATTATTTTGGAGCCTAAATTGGCAATATGATTGAATTAGATTAAGCTAAGGCAAAAAAAATTGCAGTAAGTTTTGTGAGTTAAGAAGAGCAAAATAATTTGAAAGTCCTCCACTGTGTCTCATTTGGTGATGTTCATTTTCATCCTCTTAAGACATGGCATTTTATTCACCGATGTTAGGTTTTCTGTTCATTAGGTTATGGAAACCTCAACCAAGATATGTATCGTGGATGGAGAGCTGGAGATGGTATAGAGATTAACATGACAAAATACAGTGGCTTTTGGAGAAAACAATATTCTGCCTGCCATAAGCAACAGGTTAAGGCCCTTAAAATGACCCATCTCATACACATTAAGAGTATGAAGATGAAAGTAATACAAACATTTAATAACAGAACCTTACTTCCATTATGAGCAAGTGGTGCATCTCATTCCAGCTCTCAGCAAAATGGACTTTCAAATAATCTGCTCTTCTCCACCAACCAAAACTCTCGTACATGTGCAGAACAGAGATAAAGGCTGTCATAGAAACAATATAATGCTGTCAAGTGAAAACTAATAACAAATGACTAAACAAGAAAAGTCCTTTACCAACTCGGTAAAATTAAAGATCAACCACTAAGGTCTGATAGACATTCAAACTCCTCCTAATCAAATATCAACGCACAACTGGACAAAGCTTGAGCATATCCCTCCACACAGGTCATCAGCACTATATTTCGAATCGGAGAAAAAAAAAGAAAGAAATTAAGGGGCCTCTACTTGCCATGATCTTTATACCAAATTAGTCGTATCTTCAATAACAAGTGACTAATTGATTGATTGTTTTTCAAAGGACCTCCTAGTTTCCCATAATTTTATGCAAGATAAATTGTTTACTCTAAATCCAATAATCTGTCAAGTGATGATGCATGTAAGGGCAAGTCTCCTTCTCCATACAAGCAAATAGTAAACTATTACACCATTTGCAGCATCGTCATTAGTTCACAATCATCTAAAGTACTTAAACCTCATCCAGCTTGCAAAAGCAATTCCTATATTGGCTAAGGATCCCCTTCAGACATTCAAAGTAAAATGTAAAGAAGTAATAGAACTCACCAAAATAAGGAACTCTTGCAATAGTTTCCAGAACAAAGAACCTCGCATAGTCTCGGTCATGGTACAAAGTATCAAGTACCTTTATCACTGAATCCTGGAATGATTCAATAGAGTTTATAAGCTACTCAAGCCTTCATATGCATACCATACGCCAAGCATAAAGAAGAAATTAGAGGTATTTACAAGGATTCAGATATTCTCACAGATCAGTTCCTAGGATAGCTATAGAAACCACAATCATGTTCACCCGCTACTTGAAATATAAAACGTAAATGACATAACCAGTTCGCTAATGCACTTTCCAATTCAACAAATACTTGGCGACCATGATAATAAACCTGACGGAATCGAGAACTTGAAGAGGAAATAAAATTTACCGTAAGAAAGACATTAACAGACTTTTCAAACTTGATAACCCATGTTTCCAATGCACTAGATGTCTGAGTCTCCGGTGGTCTCCCGTGACTTCCTTTTTCTTCACCATCGGGAAAATTCTTCAGTTCAAATGACTCCTCTACAACCACTTTCTCCTCATCATCTTGCAAAACCGTCGCTTGTACTCGACACAACTTCCTAATAAGAAGAGAGAAAAAAAATAAATTCCCCATAAAAAACAGAAAATTCGCTAAATTTGATTAGAGATATTCGTCGACAGAAAACCTGGAGAGAAATCGGTGCGAAGATAAAGGAGGATTGCAACTCAAAGTGTTACGGGAATTGAAAGAAGCTAAACTTCTACGATTTCGTGACTTAATGGACGAAACTGATGTCGTTGCAAACACTGTTGAAGAAAGAGCTGCTATCATCTCTGTAACTAATTCTACAGGTTATTGCGAGAAGAGAAATGATAATCGAGAAACCAAAGAGCAAAGCAGCTTGGCTGGCAGAGAAAAGATTATTAGAAGATCAATTTCGTAGAATTGACGAATGAGATTTTCCGAGAAAAGTGTTTGTCGGTATTCAGTAAGCCAACAATCCCGGCATGGGTGGGCGCATATTTCTAGTTTCTCCCCACTGTATGCTCGACAAATGCCAATCCATGAGTCCGGATATACGGGCCGGGCCTGGTATGGTATGTAAACTTTGATAAGGATAATATTATATGAGTCCCTATATTTTATTATATTTTAAATAAAGATATAATTTGTTTATTTAGATCAAATAGATCTCTATATTTTTTAAGAGCGTTAAAATTACCGGTCAAATGTTACATCATTGTGACTGAATGTTTTATGTTAAGAAACAAATGAAGCTAACTAACCGATTGTCAATACAACGTTTGGAGAAGATCTGGGAAACTGCATTATCTCTGTAGTAGCAACTTCTAAGGGCCTGGAAATCTCGTCTTCGAGTTGAAAAATCAGTGTCAACATAACTCAAAAATATTAGGCACCTCAATTCTGACATTACATGTCAAACATGTGATAGGCTTGTCTGGTAGAGGCCGGTCTAGTAGAGCCTGAGATAGAGGGTTGTTTGATAAATCCTCATCTGAATCCGATGAGTCCGAATATGAGAAATCACACGTACCAACCTGTCAAGTGAAAGCAGATTTAATTGCCAGAAAGAAGCAAAGGAGAATTAGTAATGGTGGCATTCTCTTAACCAGCAATCCAAAGAGGTTTGCTAATTGCTCTTTTATGCCAAAAGGCATTCTAAATGTGGCACGGAGCATAAAAATACATTTGATTATAGACTCCTGTAAGTTGTATAAATATAGCCAAAAGTGACAATATACTGAAAGCATCTGATTAAATAAGGAATCAATTCATTCTTCCCCAAGCGAACTTCACCGAATATCAGTTTGCATCTTCTTGGCGCAACCCCAAAAAGGCACAACTACATAATTTGATCATTTTGTATGCAGGTAATGTTGGTTATATGCCCTAGATTTAATAGGGACAAAAATATAATTGTACATTATTATATTGATAAATAAAATTGGCAATTTATTTATAAGTTTTGTCTATATTGATTACTTATAAAGTTTTTAGAATGACAATTAGAGGAATTAACTTAA